>JAQQPU010026546.1:0-11456 GCA_029168905.1 Artemia sp. Kazakhstan ARC1039 | reverse complement strand
CCATTTAAAAAAGAAGAAGATTCAATAGTTGAAAATACTAGCACCACTGATTTTACAACACCTGTGGCTGCTAGTCAAAAGCGAAGACGAATTGATTCACCCTCCAGTGTGCAAAAGGGGAGTGGACATTACACTATGTGTTTGCGTTCAAAATGGATGAAGTTCTGAAAGGTGTCTATGAAAATATTGGTGAATCGGGAAGTTTAAGTTCTCCCAAAACGCTTTCTAAGGTTGTCTCCGGCACCACATTGAAAAATGCAAAAGAGTATCTAGAAAATGAACCGAGTTACACACTACATCGGAATCACAGGCTTCGTGGCAAACAATATCGACAAACTAAAGCCTTTTTCCCTCTGCATATAATGCAAATGGATCTTTTAACTTTAGACGCAGTTCAATGGCGTCACAATGCACCCTACAAATATATTTTGGTGGCAATCAGTATCTTTAGTCGCTATGCCTATGCCATTCCACTGCGATCAAAGAGAGGTGTTGAAGTTGCTCGGGTCATTGAAAGTATTCTCGAACAGGATTCGTATAGAAAAATTCAATCGGATCGTGGTAGTGAATTTGTTAACCCTCATGTGCAAAAGGTTCTTTTGAAATATAATACAACACTTTATCATAGTCACAGTCCGATAAAGGCTGCATTGGCTGAAGGATTAATAAGAACGATTCGTCTATTAATTTCAAGATATTGTACATTGAAAAATACATCTGCTTTTATTCATGATTTAGATAAAATCATGCAGATATACAACCATCGACCACATCGATCTCTGTCCAACTCTAGCCCTCGGGATGTTCATTACAGTGAAAATACATTTGATGCTTTTCTAAAGCAATACCCCAATGGCAATGAGAAGAAAAAGAAGAAGAAATTCAATGTTGGTGATACTGTTCGAATTAATAGAACCACCAATATTTTTGAAAATGGGAATTATTTATGGAGCATCGAACTTTTGAAAGTGTCCAAAATCCTAGACACTGAACCCACGACATATCGACTACGAGACACCAAAGATGATGAGATTCTTGGCGGTTTTTATGAATATGAACTGCAAAAAGTTAGAAACACTAGTGAAATTTATCAAATTGAAAAGATATTAAAGAGTCGTACTCGTAGGGGCAAGAAACAGTTGCTTGTTCGCTGGCTAGGATACAACTCGGGTTTTGATTCTTGGGTCAGTGCTGAAGATATTAACAATGCCCAATGATTTCTATGTGACTTTCATGTCCAATGTTTCTGATCCTCTCTACAATGATCTGAATAAAACAAGTGATTTTTGGACGAAACTCTCCCCCACCATCAAATTCGACGGAAAGTATGAAGTGGCTCTTGTCGACTGTATTCTCAAAAATACCTATGACATCCTGAGAAAGGATCGTAAATATGAAACAAAAATTAGACCCTATGATTGGCCACCACCACCAGGTGATCAAGAACAAATTCAAAAAATCAATTGGTTGGATTATCCATATATTGAATTACCCTATGAGGAATTCACCAGTATGAATGATTTATGTCGTTCTATTAATAAAAGAATTTCTGCCCGTAAAAAAGGAGCTTTTCATTTCAACTATTCAATGGAGGAGGGCAAGATCTACATTAGTTCACCTATTGCCAGCGAAAAGGTTATTCTCAATGATAACCTAAAGGATGTTCTTGGCTTTAAGCTCAATATAATCAATGGTAAAAGTGCCGGAAACACTAATTTCATTTTTGCTGACTACCCACCTGCCTTCTCCACAGACACTTGTATATTTCTCTACGCCTCATTTGTGGAAACATCTCGGGTTGGTAATTCAAATGTTCCCCTCCTACGAGTTCTTGAACGAAAAACCAATCAAGAGTATATTCATCATTACAATATAAAGCATTTTCAGTATATTCATGTAAACACTTCCTATTTGGAACTCTGTCAGTTAACACTAAGAACTGAATTAGGTGATCCCATAGCAATTTCAAAAGGTTTGGCTGTGATTACATGTCATTTTCAACCCATCGTTCAACAGCAAGATGTCTAATAGAAAAGTGGTATTCACTTGTCCTGATATTGACTGCTATGTTAATACTCTTGGCCCAAGACAACAGGGCAATGGAATGGACTACTACAAGGGTCGCTCGTCAATGTCTGGCTACGGTCTTGGCAGTTGGTTTGCTAAGCTGTTTCGCTCTTCACTACCACTGGCTAGAAAATATCTTGTACCGGCTGCGACAGATTTTGCATCCTCTACACTATACGATTGGGGCTCTGGCAAGGATTTTAAAAAAAGTGCTACGGAAAATCTAAGGTAAAGGTTTAAATGGTAAAGGTTTAAAAAGGTCAAGAAACAATGCATCACTCATCAGTCTCTACTCAGGTCGGAAAAGAAAGACATCATCCCTTTTGTCAAAGAAAAGAAGGAAAAAGCCGACACGTAGTGTAACCAGAAGCCCCAGGAAGAAAATTGTTAGATCGAAACTAGATTTCTTCTCTTAAGATGTCCTACCTGCTGCATAAGGATTCTCAACCTTCAATCACCGCCTCATTGAATCTATTCAATGCTGAAAATGTTGATGTGAGTGTCAAGCATGGATACTATGAACAATTTTATCCACTACAACCCCTCTCCGATAATATCCACTTTCAAATTTATTCCAATGAAGACTACTTTATGGACATGTCTTCAACATTTATAGATTTACAAATGAAAGTCCGGAAATCCGATAATACAATGCCAGTTCGAGCCGATGGGATATCCTATGAAAATTGTATATTACATAATTTATTTCGTCAAATTAGTGTCTACATCAATGGCACGCAAGTGAGCACTAGCAACAATCTCTCAAATTATACAAGCTATATGCAATTCATTTTGATGACACCCAAGTCATACAAGGAATTGAGAGGCACCTCCAATGGATATGAATATATTACTAATACTGATAGTAGGGATGCACTTAAAACTGCTACAAATAGTGAATTACATCTAGTTGGAAAAATATATCATGAAATATTTAATATACCCCAATGGCTGCCGCCCAATGTTAAAGTGGATATAAAATTGACGCTTGCACCATCCAATTTCATATTGAGAAAAGGACTTGCTGCCAATCCTGATGCAAGTCTCTCCCTCACCTCGGCAATACTTCATGTACGCAAACAGCAGGTCATGAGTTCTGTTGCTTTGGCAGTGGAAAAACTGAGAGCCAATGGAAATAATATTAAACTACTTGTTCATCATACAATCACCAATCAACGTCATATTGCCATGGGGTCAAGCACCTTCACCGATTCATCCTTTATCAATGGCGAAAATCCGTCAAAACTCGCTTTGGCATTTGTAAAAAGCGCCAGTGTAATAGGATCATGGACTGAATGCCCACATAAATTCGAGATGTTTGGACTTTCATCTCTTGTGTGCAAAGTAAAAGGTATCCCACTCTACAATCTATCCTTTGATAAATCCTATAGAACATTGTATGAGTTGACCATGCAAACCCTAGATCAGGATTCGCAACTATTTGAAAATGGTATAACCGAAGATATGTTTGCTAAAACACATGGTATCATTGTATTGGATTTGTCTGGCACACAGGATATGAGTATAGTACGTACGGGGAGTGTGCGTTTAGAGTGTACATTTGCCGACCCATTGGCTGAGAGTATTGCACTAATCTCACTAAATCAATATGAAACCTATTGGGAAATCACTCCCGAAGGCAGTGTTCTACTAGACTTGGCGCCATGAACACCAGTCAAATAATCAATGTATTTAATATGGACCCCTACATGTCCCAGTACAAATCCTATTGTCTGCCCTCGGACTTTCTTGGAAAAATTCAAAGTGTCAACAATACCTTGATTATTGTTAATAGCAGTCCGTCGACTGTGCTGACGGGTCATTGGCTGTGCATCTTTCAAACAATGAAGACGATTGAATTTTTTGACCCTCTTGGCCTACCCTATACATTCTACACGCCTCACATCAGCAACTATATTGAGAGCAGTGGGAAAACTATTATTCAAAATCGAAAGAGGGTGCAGGATCTAACGACTAAAAGCTGCGGCTTCCATGCACTACTATATTTTGTATTCCGATTTCGCGGCTATACTTACAAGCAGTTTCTCCACATTTATAGTGACAATCCCCGTCTGAACGACTTTCTAGTGGAAAATATCCTCTCAGACCTATACAGTATTGATTTCAGTGCCCTAAGAGTAAAGTGCTTAAAAATGTTTGTGAATTTGTTTATTAATAAAATGCATGTATATACAACAATGTCTTTAAATCTTCACTTTTAGATTTCTTCATCGATGTATAGGCAACTGCCGTGAACCACTAATGCTGGTAAATCATTTGGATTCACTGTATATTGATCTTGGTTGACTGAAAAGTCAGGGTCACATTTTCTGCAGTACAATATAACTTCACTCTTGTCATATCTCTTTGTATAGTCAATGATACTATTTGCATTCATATTATGAAATTCACGAGTTTCAATCTGTCTATTTGAAGCGATATCACATACAGTGTTTTCAAGTGGTGAATCACATTCGGTAACTGCCAAATAAAAATCACTTGGTTTATAGTCATAGTAGGCAGTGTCGTCACAGCGATGACGTAGAAACCAGATTGTCTTGTTACCCCAACAGTTGAATCGTAGACCAGATTCCTCTTCCCAGAATAATTTAAATCCACGACGATACCAATCTCGTAGAAATAAACTAAAATCACGTTTAGGATTCTTTCCAATCATAGCGGGGTAAGTATTCTCCCACTGATCACATTTATCATGGTGACAATTGGAGCACAGGTGCCCTCTAGGGTGAGAGTCACACACCTCCTCAAGACATGAATTACATCCTTTAATTTGTACTGCATAGCCTCTATGTAATTTGCAAGGATTACATAATTTACACTTTTCACTATAGTCATCAATAATTGTACAATTCTCACATTGAGTCCAACTGCCAAGAGTGTACATTCACAATGGACATATATAGAACATTTTTTGGTTTCCGATGTCAACTCTCTCACAGCTAAAACGAAACTGATCGTCTTCGCTCGATAAATTCAAAGTGTAGGAAAGGGGAGAGGAGTAACTCTGTGACGTTACCTCTTGCGAAGGAGGAGCCATCTACATTGAATCCATTGGCAATGTTTTCAAAAGTATATCCACAATATGATTCTGCTTTGTTCCAATTAATATATCAATAAATTGAGTATAAGCATTTGAATCACATTTTAAAAGTTTCATACAATAGTAAAATGGGAATCAGTTTTCATTATATTGTCAAGAGTTCCCTGAGAGAATATCCTGCGTTGAAGAGATAACTCGAGAAAATCATCATCCAAAATCAAATGTTTTTTCATAAACACTAGATTTGATCTAATTCTCTCTTTCTCAAGTTTATTCTTTTTTCAGTCCTTTCACTCTGACTGCTGACTCTAGACTGACCCTGATTCGTCAGCCCTAACCAGAAAAGCATGTACAATTAGCGATAAAGTTAATTGTCTTCGATATGTTTCACTAATGCACTTAAAGCACATTGAAGTCTATTCACATGTGTTATATCAACTTTTGCGGCGAAACATAATTGATCTTCCATTTTAAATTTGCTCAAGGATATCACATATCTTGCATATACTGCATCCCATTCCAGACAAAGCCGCGATCCTTTCGTAATTTCCATCACAATGTTTGGTGCTCTTGTATTATTACCATCAACTCCACCATCAACTTCTAATAGTGTAAACATTCCACTCATTATTACAAATATATATCCAAATGAGTAATGTCAAAACTGTTCTTCTCACTCCTTTGAATTCTATTCACAGACTAATAAAACTATAGCAAAAATCCTTTCCTTATATTCACTCCGTCGCTAATATGTAAACAAGCCCTCTGATTGGCTGAGAAGGAAACACGTGATCTAACTGTTTCCTGGAAACTCATAACATTTGCCTCGAGCAACAACAAGAAATACTATTTCTGGATCATAACATTTGCATCGAGCAACAACAAGAAGGAAGTGTCATTGACCTGCCCCCATTAGACTCAATAATCCATTAAAGTGAGAAAGTTCCTGTTTTTTCATTCTCACTGACAAAAACCATGAAAACAGACATAAATGTGAGAAAGTTCCTGTTTTTTCAATCTCACTGACAAAAACCATAAAAACATCCATGAAAGTGAGAAAATTCCTATTTTTCAAGTGAGAAAAATACTGTTTTTTCATTCTCACTGACAAAAACCATAAAACATCCATAAATTACTGTTGACATCCATGAAAAACATCAAATAAATCGACCAACACACATAACCATCCATGAAAACATCCATAAATGTGACAAAATTCCTGTTTTTTCATTCTCACCGACAACAAACAGACATAAATTATGTAAAAAAAGTTGTAGGTGGCAGCAGGGGTGAGTCGCACGAGTAGCACCTCCCTCTCTACTGGTATGCTCATACTCTTAATGAAAGCGCTCAAAAGTTGAAGAGCATCTGCGGAAAGTCCAGTAAATCATCCGGATACGTAACAAGCAAGGGATCAACTCCTTTGAAGATAAATGTACAGCTTAACTTATCCTGAGCATCAGCAGCACAATTATTGAACGAAACTTGAGAAGCCAAAGCTCCTTCACAACTTTGAAAGACAGATTGCTCTGTAACTAAACCTCGTTGGTACCCGAACTGGCGAGGAGGGGCGGAACAACTTTCTTCAATGTCTCTAACTCAAGTGACTAAAGGAGCTTCAACATAATGCACGAGACGAGAGTAGGGCGATAATAAGTCCACATAATAGCGTCTTTTTTACCTTTTTAAGGATGGGGGTTATTTAACCAGCACAGAATTGCATAGGGACCACACCGCGGGCCAGGGTCACTTGAGCCTATAGTGCTTGACGATACTCAATTAAAAGATCTGTAAATTACAGGTGCCATGCTGAAATAGAATCAACAACAGAAGATATTTTCATTAATTTCGGAATATGTTTGTGACGCAAACAGGAAAGATTTCGTCTTATTTGAAAGGGCAAGATCTAGCTGCTTTCAAAAATACTCCTCTGTTCTTTGTTGGGTGCACTGAACTCACTCCTGAAAGAGTCAACCCGCTTTCTTTTTAAACACACTGGTACTAGGGACTTCGGCAGGCTTACTACTCTTCTCGATATTGGAGAAGTCTTTAGCATTACAGATCAAATTTTTCTGAATGTGAATTCAGAACGAAATCAACCTTGCTCATCTCAGAAAGAACAACAAATTTTGTTTTTACGCGAATTAAAATATTTCCGTATGACTGACACTTATAGTATTAAGTGGGTAGAAACAAAACTCTTGAACAGGGAATCATTCGAAACAGATCATCAATGGGGACTTCATTGCTCGTGATAAATCATCTTTCCTTTCGAATTTCAGTAGGATAGATCTGGTAGAGTAGATTTGCTTCACCACGATGCGGGACGAGAGACTTGACGTTATCAGAAACCAGACCGCTTGGATTACGTTTACTGATTCGAAAGTGAGAGTGATCTTAACCTTGGTGCTAATGGTGCTATCACAGATACGAAGCTTATTCTCGGTTGCGTCGGCGTCAGACTCAGATGCAGTGATAATTTTACAGTCACTTCGGGTACGCTTTAACTCGACAATTTTTTTGCTGGCATCCCTACACAATTGTTCTAGAAAGTCTTCCCGTAATTCCGGTTTGGTTAAGTTACTTGGTATATTTTTCTCTATCAAAACACAGGAAGGCTTAGGGATCCGTTGAGCAGGGATTTCAGTAGTCATATGTTCACTTTTCGAGAAGCTTTGTTTCCAATTCGTCCAATTCATCACATACTTATTTAACCTTGTGCCTAACAATCGCTGTATAAAGTGCATAAACCGCATGATATTATGTTCGGTGGTCTTTGAGTAAGAGCTATAGGAAAATTTGTTGTCTTAATTGTGGTCAACCGTCCATACCTCCTATGAAGTAGAAACACTTTTCAAAAGGCGGTAAGTGGACAAAACTCTATAAGAGTAATCTTTCTTACTCTCTAACTCGCTTTGAAAGTAAAAGAGACAGGCCCTTTGAGTTTCAGGTCCACCAATGTTTAAAATGCAACTAATTTTACTTAAATAAGATTTAGCGATTGAAAACAAGTTTAATACAGATAGTTTAGCTTCATAGATTTGTATTACAGAAATAAATACAATACAAAAAAAAACATGGGCCCCCATAAAATTTATCACATGGACTCTGTGTCATAAGTTTCTGGCAAGGTCCTCAGTAATCATCCGTCATATGTAAAGAAGAGAAAAATGATCAACACCCAGATTCAACATCTAAGCTGAGTAACTGGACAGATATTTTCATTAGAATTTAAAGCAAATACTTCAATAGAAAAGTATCTTCAAACTGCCAGCCCATATTATGCTCGTCTTAGAACGTTTTTCTGGATAATAATAGGCAATTATTATGGTGGGTTCCCATCATGTAACCCACCACGCATTTAATAAGAATCGGGGCAGCAATGCTACAATAGAGAAGACAACATTGTAATAGAGATGTGGCGAAAATCCTGAAATCCAGAAGCGGACCTCAGCCTTACACTGAGTTTGCCTGGAAAGATACCTTGGCTGGTGGCTTGGAATAAAAATTGCAAACAGCTCAACATAACACACTGTCATTTTTGCCTAATATAAACACAAAATCATTTCACCATGATCATCATGACAATCATTGTCACAAAATCATTATGGTTTAGACCTAACAGACATCAGGTTCCAAAACCTGTAAATTGCTACGAAAAAATAGTGTAGTATTCACACTGTACTCATGGAATATACAATATGAGAATAGCAACAATAATGGATATATTTGCATTTTTAACTGCATAAATAATTTCTAATATTATGTTCCAACACTAGAAAAAGAACAGCTAAAAACAAAAAATTGATAATTAATTTAGTTTCTAATTACTGATAATTAAAAATGATTATGACGAATTTAAGTCAAAAATTTATCATAGTATTATTTTTTTTTGTATTATTAAATTTTTCTATCGAAATAGACAAAAATGATTAAAATTGGCTTCTAAGTTATATCCAACGTCAGTATTTAGGAAAAAATTCAAATAAGACTAAGGCAGGAACCTAGTAGAACCAGTCTGCGAAACACTTTACTTAAGTTTGAAAATTATTAATGCTAACAAGCTGCATAGCTGTCAGCTGTAATTTCCCTTCCAGTTTTATATTCATGCGGACCATTATTACCGTCACATAGAGTGTTGATGATCCAGTTTTGTCAACCCTTCATTTAGAAAAGCGATCAATAGAGAAAAACTGTAACCTGGCACACAGAACTGATAGACTATTTGAATTACCTTTACTATATACCTATCTACCTTAGTTCTGCCCTAGGATGGATGATAGACAATATATCAACAACTGAAATGACATCATTTTTATACAATTCTGGAAAAAGTTATTCCAGCTTTGCCTCTCATAGATACTATCTGTCTTAGCTTTACTCTAATTAGCCATGGCTCTCAAGTTAGCAGTCACTTCCACCAAGTAGATTATAATTCATTTTGACATACTTCTTTAAGTAATACCTACTTTTGTATTTTTAAAAGCTATTTACATTTATCTTCTCTTGTTGTGCTCAGCTTTTCCTTAGTGTCGCTGTAAGACAGATTTCCAGAAATAAAAAAAAAATAGTCAATTAAATATATTGCAGATTCCACTGTGATTCCAAATATCCGAAATTCTTAGCACAAATATCTTAGTTTTCCATGAATGTTATTAAAGACAGAGTGACTGTTTTACTTGTGATTATTGTGTAAATGTGATTATGTGATTACTTGTGTAAATTGTGATTAGCTATACTTTAAAACAAAATAGCAATCAAAGGTATAACAAAAATGGCCATAAAATACGTACTGGCCGCCGTTTTCATCAGGGTCGTAGAGAATTGCCAAAGGTCGAAGTGAATTGGGTTTATCTGTGATTTTTGGTACAAATGGTTCATTTTTGTTATTGACCTTGAAGTTTATCTGAGGTCGTGCAACTAATTTTGCAGTTGTCAATCGGAAGGGGCTTCCAACTTTCTGCAAAGAAAGAAAACAAACTTTGTAACTAAATTATATTGTTATAAAGTAGAATATCTTAAATTTTGTTGATGTAACAAAACTAGAAAAAACGTAAATATGTCGCGCAACTATTTCAATGCTTCGAAGAAAGTCCTTTCAACCTAAATAGTACGAAAGGAGCTTTGAAGTAGTTTAGGGCAAGTTAAGTAAGCAACCAAAGCATTTTTCAGGTGGGCCGGCCTTTTCGGGGTGTTCTCGTTAGTCAACACCTAGCAGAGTGACCTATGTCTTTTACCAAGCCTAAATTTCAATATGATAACAATTTTCCAAAAAAAAAACGCAGACCCACAAGCGTTGAAATATTTCGGCACGCTAGAAGTGTATCAGGAAACAAAAATTGTTTTAAAAGAAATAATAATTTTGTTCCTTGATGCAGCAAAAACTTTACATAATAAGAGACTTGAAGATCTGCCTATAGCTAGTTTTATCTCTAAATAATAAAAGCTGAATTTGTTTTTGCTTTTTTTTGTGGTTTTTATACATTAAAAGTGCAGCCTTCTAGCAAAGGAAATACGTTAATCACAATTCTCCACAAAACACAAGTGTTTTCCCAAACATGCTACTTTTTCGCTGACTCTATATATGCAACCCTCTCCACTGTTAAGAGTTCCCCGCATAAAATAATTTGCTAAAAGATTAAATCTACTTGATTTTAAAAAGGAGGGAATACATTGAAGTTGCAATGAGATCTCACAAGTGAATTGGGTATCAAAGGCCAATCATAAAGTATCAAATGTAACAAGGTATCGAAGGCCACCCATAAAGCAAACACTCACATTGAGGAATGATATTCCGAGGGTCCGCCGAAGCGGAACGTAGCTCATAAACTCATAAAGTATGACATGGCTGCTACTTGCAAACTTAGCAATCGTTTATTAGGTTTAAAAGCCCGATCTAGGGCTTGAGTAAGTAAGAATTATCACACGCAGTCTCGGCTTTCACTTTCGAGAACTGAAGGGTCAAGGTTTCACCCAAGCAGACAAAGCTCTTGGTTACGAAACATGTTTTTTGCCAAGTCAAACATACAGCAAAGCCAGCTTTTTGCATATATATAGATTTGTTTCAAAACAAACGAGTGAGCCTAACGTTTTTTTCATACCAAAATATCTATTTTTGATTGAGAAATTAAAGATTTAAACAATAAAAGGTTGCATTCTCCAAAGAAGGGCTCTAAGAATTACTGCAAGGAACTTACATCTACTGTGCTGTACTTCCTTGTCAGAACATGCTGAACATTAGCGTTTACAACCAAAACATTTTTTTTGTGTCCTGCTGCTTCATCCAATGAAAGACCCTAAAAAAGGAAAAAAAAAAGAAACAAAAACA
>JAQQPU010026543.1:0-11458 GCA_029168905.1 Artemia sp. Kazakhstan ARC1039 | reverse complement strand
TATATATATATATATATATATATATATATATATATATATATATAATTACGCATATATATAGCAATTCTAAGAGTTGTCTTTTATAAGGAAAATACTAATAAGCAACATGTATCCAGAATAATTAATTAACCAGACTTTTTCAAAAAGAAGAAAAAGGTTTCTAGAGATTTCTAAGGAAGTGTTGGAGACAACTCGGGAGAAGGATGTTTTTTGTTCCTTACCATATGTACCCGGGCTAAGTGAAAAACTTGAAAGAATTTTACAAAGCAATGGTCTAAGGGTAGCTTTAAAGAGTAATAATACTTTGGGTAGTTTTCTAAATTCTGGGAAGGATCTAACTTCATTGGGGCAACAAAGTGGGATTTATCAGATCCCATGTACTTGAAGAAGCTAATATGTGGGACGTACTAACCAGAGTTCGGAAATGAGATTATTACAACACAAAGATTCTATTTCTTCGGCTTTAAAGCAAAATTCTAAGTCTGAAGATTTTACTTCAGCCCTTTCAGAACATATTTTTAATTTTCCAGACCATTTTATTTTGTTCGAGAATGTCTCTTTGATTTCTAGGGATCGGGGTTTAAAGAAAAATTTTCGTGAAACTCTTGAAATAAAGAAAATCTTATTCAAGAATATTGCTTTGAATCGGGATACAGGTGAATATGGGCTGAACTCTATCTATGATAATTTATTAAAATCCGACAGAGTAAAGTTCAATTCACATAATGTAGTTGACCTTTGTCCAAATGTTATATCATTGAACGCTAATAAACCGAATCCAAGAAGGTCAAAGAGGCTAGCTTCCGCCATTGCTTTGAAAAGAATTAGAGATTTAAACAATATGTAGTTTTATTTGATTTCGTATATAAACTTTTGTTTTAAATTGTTTTAGTTTAGTTTTACTACTGATGACGGTTACTGTATATGTGACCAAAATATCTGGTATTTTTGTGAAATTTATTATACACTGTCTATTAAAAAGGATTTTATCCCTATTTTGAACTTTTATTTTATCGTCTACGAATATAGTTACTACAAATTTCATAGAACTCGAGTTGAGTTAATGATGATTTCGTAAGGGACGTGTCGGATTTCTTGTATACCACATAATTACGGTAACCCGATACCGATACAGTTGATACTATGAGAGTAAGAAAGAGACAAAAAATTTGGCAAGGCGGCAAACTCATTGGATTCTCCACCTCTCAGGTTACATAATGACTCGTCGCTGCTTGATAGCTTTACAGCTTATTGGAGCCACATAGTTTAGGGCTACTGTCAAACCCTCTCCAAAATTTGGATCGAACGCATCGGAAGCGAAATTAAAATCGAACTCTAACAAAAAAGAAAAAAAATAATTGACCGTGGTCAGGAAACCTGAAACATTTCACATGAGAGCTTTCTGGGACGAAATATCTCTGACCTGAAATAAACCCCGGATTGCCTTACAAATATATACAAAACAATAAAATGCGTGGCGTTAAAATTACAATTTTAAACCATAACAGGCAAATTGGGTTCAATTGGGTTCAATAAGCGGGTTTAATATTTTTGCTAACATTATTATTTTTTTTCTTCTATTGCTGTTTGAGGTGTATGAAGGAGTGTAGTGGATTCATTGGATATTTTTTTTTCCAAATTTAATAAGCTTTTAGGGCAGTGTAGCATTTTCGTCAGTGTTGCCAAGTTGAGCGTGAAAATAAGTAAGTAAAACTAATTAATCAAACTTGACAATGCTTTCTGTCTGTAAAAAATTCAAGCACTAACAATTTACTGACTTGCAAAGATGACTAAAACATCAAAGAAAGGTTAGACCTTCTTAAGCTGCTTAGTGTCGTATGCTTACAGCCTATATTTTGATAATTTTCACGTATCTTTCTGTTTTTTTAAATTGGGGCCCGCTACTACCAACCGATATATTGAGGTATTCCTCCTTAGATTTTGAATTTCCGATTCTTCCTATTTAGTTTTAGGATTTAAATATTTTATCAAGTTTCCAATTAACCAACATAAGCAATCAAATTTAATTTTCCTTATCCTTGCCTTTGTTAAGTTCTAGCAATAAATAAATGGAATAGCCAAAGCGTTTCATATTAAAGCGTTTCACTTTTAAAAACAATTTTAGAGCTAGTATTGTAAATCAAGAACTCGTCGTTTTGCCTTACTGGCTCACGATTTGACACATCGACTAAAGGTGAATACAACAACAAGTAAAAAAAAGGCCGTTTTACTTCCTTTTCTAACACCAAGCAAGGGGAAACATCCTCAAAATGTCAAACGATTTTAATGAAAATCACATTCTGTTACATTCCATTCATTCACGGTAATTTCTGTTTGTTTTATGCTTGACTTGTTAGGGCAGTGGCGCACTCAGAAAATTATCATGGATGGGGGTGCGGACCGGTGGTCCCTGAGCCAAACAACAGAATCCTTTAAAAAATTCTTTGAAAAACCGGTATTTTGAGCATTACTTAAGTTTATTTCAGTTCTTGGATTGCAAGTTTTGAGTAGGGACTATAGGAATCAATGATAAAACCGAGCAGATTAGATAAGAGCAAAAAAATTTTGAGGGGTGTTGGAATTCCACCCCTGTTTCTTTTCCTTTCAGATAAATGACCTGTTTTCGTTTTCTTAATTACATTTGCTTATAGTATAATTTCAAAAGACAGGTTAAATTCTCGTTGCTAAGTTAGACGTGTCGCAATAAGTAAGCTTTGAACCAAGTTCTATTTTTGTACTTCCTGGTTCGGGAGTCATTGAAAGATAAATCTAAGAGGTAGAATTGGGTTTGAATGGGGATGTAGCTGATTGGCTGGGCCAAGTGACGGTCCACCCCTATGAACAGTTGTGTAAAAAAAATATTATTTTTTTTAGTCTGCATTTTGACCCCGTTTGGGAAGTATATTTGTGTTGTTATATGTGACCCTTTTGGAAGAATACGAGTAAGGTATTTTCTACAAACTGTGTACTAGTTTCCGTATCCCAGGCAGGGTAGGAATAGAGCTAAGAGGTACCGTCATTATTATATTGACGGGGAGGTTTGTTACCTCCAAGGAGAGAGTTAGAGATTTTCTAGCCGTAACCCAAGGCGGGTACACTTGGCTTTAGAAAGTGACCATTTGACCACTCGATCACGTTATCATACCCTGGGACAGGGTATACTGTAAATCGGGTAGTACCAAACCCGATATTTGCAGAACCGCTAAAGTAAGCGCGGGAATCCCACCAACATTTGGGCCGACAAGGGGTTCTCCCCTTCGAGTAAGTGGCATAGCAATGTTTTTGCGCCATTTTTGCATCAATAAGTGATGACCCCCGTACTTAAACACCAATAAGTGGTGGCAGCAAGAAACGGAGCTATCAACAGAACTGATAGTAAAAGAATTCCGCTTTTTCGAAAAGAAAAGTAATTTAGCCTACAAGAGTAGCCTATTGCAGTTACATATAAAGAGAAAAAAAAATACAGAATCAATTAATAGAATTATGAAGATCTATTATGGGCTGTGCCTTGTGAGATCATAATTGAAAAATTTACGAATCAATATATCGCGCAACTAATTAGTGTGTAAAAATATAAGGCTAAAATTGCTGCGTGTCAAAGCAATTTTTCGCTAGAGACCGGAAGTACATGGATAAAAGAATTTTCATTTAGACTGAACAGGTAATTTAAGTTAATGAAATTTTGAAATTATGTCGTAGAGATGAGATTAACTCAAGACCGAGAAGGGCGAGTAAAGCCCATAGAAAAGTAGAAAATAGAAAGAAAGGCAAATATGGAGGCCCCTGAGGGAGAGCACCGAGAAAATTCAGGCTGAGAAAGATGAAATTAGAAAGAATAGAAAAGAGGACGGAAAGGCTAGAGTAGCCTATAAAGAAAGAGACAATACGGATGGAGAACGAACAGATTCAGAAAATGAAATAAGAAGAAATAATGACAAACGAAATCAAAGTAGTCCGAGTAGAAGGAGCAGTGTTGAATCGAGATCCAGCAGGGGCTCGCGAAAGAGTACTCAAATAGATACAACACAACAAATATTAAATTTCACCAGAGAAAGAGAGGTAGCCAGAGAAAAAAAGGAGGAGGAAGATTGAAAAGAAAGAGAGAAAGATAGACAAGAAAGAGAGAAAGAGAGGATAGCTAGAGAGCAGAGAAGACAATATTAGGGTAGATAGAGAACGAAAAGAAGAGGCTGATAGAACAGCCAGAGAACGAAAAAAGGAGAATGATAAAATAGCTAGAGAGAAAGAAGAAAGATATCACCAAGAGTTTAAAAGAACCATGATAGGTCTAATAGAAGCCTGCTGGGGAATTCCAGAAAGTGAGATTTTATCACAACTAACTTCTAGGCTGTCAGATAGCCATAATATTTTGTCTAAGAATCAATCGCGTGAAAAAGAAAATTACCAGACATTAAACACTTTTACGGGAAAACATGATACTTTGCTGCCTACGGGGGAAGGTGGACCGGCCCATAAAACAAATTGGGAGGCTGTGTCATCCTGTCGGAAAAGCGAAATACTTGATACGCATGTTCGAAATATTGATAATCCACAGAAATGGGATGCAGAAGTAAAAAGACCACAAAATATTGAAAATAAGACGCGGGAAAATGATTTTTCGGGAAAATTTCCAGAAAATGGAAAACTTGAGAACACTTTTAATGAATATGAGACGCTAACAAGTACAGGCCAAAATGAAGCGCTGATTGTACCAGAGAATAAGGAGACGAAATTTATTGTACGCACTTTTCCTCGTAAAAATCGAGAAATTTTAGTACAATATGAAAAACTAAATGTCGGAATTCAGTTCCCATTTGATAACGACCTATTTGTTTCGGCGGTAAGAATAAAGAAGACTAAAAGAGAGAAAAGAAATATTAAACGGAGCTGCAATGAAGTTATGCAGTCAAGGATGGTGGACACTGGAGTTCAAATCAGATTTAACGATGATTTAGTATTTTGTGCGAATGACAAAATTGAGAAAAGTAGAGATGAAAAGAGGAGTGTAAAAAAGAGACAAAATTTGGAGATTCAGCCTGCAGTGGCGAAAAATAAAAAAAAATGTTGGATGGGCTGTGTGATGGAAACATAAATAATAGGGAGGAAAAAATTTTGGATGGGCTGTGCCTTGAAAACATAAATAATAGGGAGAAAAATAAAATGTTGGATGGGCTGTGCCTTGATAACATAAATAATAAGGGGGAAAAAGAGGTTAAAGACACATGGGGAATAAAACAAGATGGTTACAAAATAAACATGAATGACCTACAACGGGTTGGGGGAAAGTTGGGAAATATTGAATGTCGAGTCGGATTGGAAAAATTTGGGAAGGAATCTGATATTGGTCTGATCAACTCAAAAGAGGGTTTGTTCCTTTATGAGGGGGAGGAATCCCTTGGGGAAGATCCCCTGCGGGAAGACGTGAAAGATAGCCCTTTTCCTCAATACACAACTGGCAGACAAGTTGTGATCCCTTTACTGAAGCCTTGTCTTTCCAGTCTTCAATATTACCTTCATCCCTCATCGCCGAGCATTACTCATTCAATTATTTTAGGGTACAAGACCCAGAAAAAAGCGATTCAAGGTTCGCTCAGATTCTTACTTAATTTTCCTGAACTCCTATCGTTTTCACAGGCCTGTGTATCTTCGGCCTTGGATTGTTTGAAATTATGCCAAGGGGCAATTTACTTTTTTATTGAGATGTGGGGTTGTTTCCACAGATGGAAATTAAGAGGCTAGTGCAGCCACTTTTTCATGATGGCTGGCATTATCACATGTGCCAGAAACTGATTCTCTGCTCCTCTCAAATGTAAATTCGTGAGAGCGAGAAAATTTTTATTGTTTTTATTGTGCTACGCACAATTATTGTCTACGAATCTTGGGGACATCAACTTTCAAAACCTAATGCGGAGGCAATACGATTTAGACCATGGTGGTCCTACAGTAGAGACGTGAAGATGACGACCGATCCAGAGCCAAGCGGTGGAAGTAGTAGCACAGACACTGGTGGAAGAGTGGAGGCAAATAGATTTTGTAAAGTTGAAGTTAAGTGTTTATGTTTATAAGGGCGGACCAAGGTAGCGCATGGGCGGTCATTTATCTAACGGGGGGAGGTGTTGGGGTTCCACCGCTGTTTCTTTTCCTTTCAGATAAATGACCTGTTTTCGTTTTCTTAATTATATTTGCTTATAGTATAATTTCAAAAGACAGGTTAAATTCTCGTTGCTAAGTTCGACGTGTAGCAATAAGTAAGCTTTGAACCAAGTTCTATTTTTGTACTTCCTGGTTTGGGAGTCATTGAAAGATAAATCTAAGAGGTAGAATTGGGTTTGAATGGGGATGTAGCTGATCGGCTGGGCCAAGTGACGGTCCACACCTATGAACAGTTGTGTAAAAAAATATTATTTTTTTAGTCTGCATTTTGACCCCGTTTGGGGAAGGATATTTGTGTTGTTATATGTGACCCTTTTGGAATAATACGAGTAAGGTATTTTCTACAAACTGTGTACTAGTTTCCGTATCCCAGGCAGGGTAGGAATAGAGCTACGAGGTACCGTCATTATTATATTGCAGGGGAGGTTTGTTACCTCCAAGGAGAAAGTTGGAGATTTTCTAGCCGTAACGCAAGGCGGGTACACTTGGCTTTAGAAAGTGGCCATTTGACCACTCGATCGCGTTATCATACCCTGGGACAGGGTATACTGTAAATCGGTTAATACCGAACCCGATATTTGCAGAACCGTTGGAGTAAGCGCGGGAATCCCACTAACATTTGGGCCGACAAAGGGTTCTCCCCTTCGAGTAAGTGGCATAGCAGCCTTTTTGCGGAATTTTTGCATCAATAAGTGGGGACCCCCGTACCTTCCCCTCCAATAAGTGGTGCCAGCGGTATACACCCCCAATAAGGGGGGAATACAGCCACTTTAGCCTTTTTGGTATTTACACCACCCAAGGTTTAGACCTCCCCCAAGATACACTTCTGCTAATGCGGTTTGTCTACATAATCAGGCCAATGCCCCTGAAATCTAGTGATTTTCCCACAATTTCTCTTATTTTTATGAAATTTTCAGATTTTTTTTTCAAATTAGCCTGGCTTCTGAAATAAATTCTTGCTTCAAGCCTAAAAAGTACATATATGCCTCAAGGCTAATTCTAATTATTTGATATTCTCTTTATGAAAAGAAAATAATATAAGGCAAAACCCCTAGTTAAGCTTAAAGAAAGCGATGAAGTCCCAAATATGAGATACTATGCTCAAAACTCTATTTCCGTCTTTTTTTCTGAACGTTCGTTAAATGATTTTATGGCTGGAAAACCCATTTCTTTTTCTTTCAGTACTGCAATTTACCCTATAGGCTACATATAAATTTGAAAATTCAAGTTTTCTGCTAAATTAGGTTCTCGGACACTTGTTGCCATTCTTTCGCCATTCACTTCCTCAGTGCAAATTAATAACCAAACCAAAGAAAAACAGAAATACGGTTCTATTATACCTTCGTGCTAAAAAGTGTGCTTTAATCCTATTGGCTTTTTGTGACAACATTTAGAGCTAAACTTTCCTTATAAGTATTAAAATATTTATTTTTAAACTGAAAGCAAGGAGCAGAATTACAACTTACACAGAAATTATTACGTATATTAGGGGGCTTCCCCTCTTCAATCCTCGGTCTTTATGCTAAAGTCTTGAGTTCTTTAAAAATACTTCTGATTCCGATTTAACGACACTTATGTTTCAGGATTTTTTTTTTGGGGGGGGGGGGAGGTGAGTGGGTTATAGGGCTGGAGGGAGGAGCAGGTTGAAGGGGTGGGGTGGATGGAGTTGTGTTTGGATGGTGGTTGTCACCCTAGGGGTGTTTGAGATAAGGTGATTGTCTTTTTTTTCTATTTTTATTATTATTTTAATTAGTCTAGGATTCTTCTAGGAATATTTATGTAGTATTTTTTTTTATTATTATCAATTTAGGATGCCTTTAGGAATGTTTATGTAGTTAATCTACATAATTAGTGTTTTTATATCTTTCTTTGGGCAGCCACTTGGATTAGTGTTATGTGTTATATCATTTTGTATTAACCAGAATTGAAAAAAAAAATGCATCGGTATGCATTAGCAACTTTTAAATTTTTCCCTAGCGTAGTGATTTATATCTGTAATAGTTTATATTTTTGTTTAATATGTAAATAAAAGTAAAAAAGGAGTCAATTTTAAAGAATTGGGGCAAAAATTCAACTTTAGCGTTAACATCGACGGATGAGGAAGGGGTAGCCCCCCCCCCTTATGCACGAATAATTTCAGTTCGTTTTAGGTTTTAATGTTACTCGTTACTTTCATTTGAGAAACCTGATTTTTTTATTTTTAATTTCTGACCTTTTTTTTCAAATCACGCCAGAAATTCCCCCCTCGTGTAAAAGCTTCCTTGGAAGATCCCACCAGAAAATTCCCTCGCGGAAAAAAATCCACCCCGTCCCGCACAATTTCCCAATAACAAATACTACATGTAAACAATTAGCAAATTGAATAGCTTACAGCCTTTCCTTGGGGGTTTTTTGGGGGGGAGGGGGAGGGGGTAATTCACCCCTAGAGGCACAGTTATCGAGCTTTTACACTATGGTGAACGAAATGGCTATCTCAAAATCTTGATTGGGTGTCTTTAGGGGGAAAAAGGGGTGTGGGGGGATAGTTGCCATCCAATCTTTTTGGTCACTTAGAAAGGGCGCTAGAACTTTTTAATTTCCGTTCAAATGAGCCTTCTCTCGATCTTCTATGACAATTGGTTCGATACGATCACCTCTGGGAAAAAAACAACAAATAATGACGCATCCGTAATCTTTCTTCTGACAAAAAATACAAAATTCCACATTTTTGTTGATACGATCTTAAAACCTTCACAGTAGGCTTATTTGATATGCTGAAATGAGTTCAATGGAACAAAAGAGTAAAAACAGAACCTAACTGCGGTGCGATCTCTTTTGTTATTAAAAAACACTCCTACAACAAACAACTCACTGGAGCACCAAGCCAATGTGTGCCAACAGATATGCTAAAGTTCCTTCTCATTCTATTCAAATATTAAATCTTTACCCCCTACCATAAGGTTCAATTTTCTGTATTTTTGTCTTATAGCCACCACACTCAAGATCTTGTATCACAAACATAAGGCAATAACCGGTTTTCATGGTCTTTATACCAGACATTATTAGCTTCGGCTCGGTGAGAAACTACATTGTAGTTATATCTTAATTAAATATTTAGCATTAACCAAACTTCACTTCTCGACAGAACTTGAGCGTGGTCGCTATAAGACTCAAGTACCCCAAGTTCCTTTGAATCCTTTGTTATAACAAAGGATTATACTAAAGGACTTTGATCTCTGCCCCATTTGGGGACGAACTGTTTTCCGTTTGGTACCAAATGGATGGCCAAAAAATACGATTTTGCGGCAGTCTGCCATCCGTCATCCGTTAAAAGTGGCCTAGCCACCTTAATCTTTCTTTGATTATAGCCCTAAAAACCAGGATCGAACCGCACTTTTCGCGCAGCCAATTGTTTGATGTATGGTCAGTCAAACGAATAGCCTACCTAAGACAATCTTAGGACTATCTAGGACTAGAACTCATCCTAAGACTATTTTACGAAATATATTTATTCAAACGAGTACTCAGAACCAGTGTCGTATCCAGGATTTTTTTTTTCGGGGACGGGAAGAGGGGGGGGGGGTACAAAAGATTTCTTTGGGGAGGGAATAAAAATAACTTTTAAAAAGGCATAAAAAATGTGTTTATATTAATTTTTGTTAAGTTTTTACGAGTCGGAAGAATATTTCAAGAGGGGAGTGGGTTCAAACCCCCCTACCCCACCTGGATACAGTCTTGCTTAGAACTATCCTTACAAAATACCCCTGGTAAAAATCAAAGGTTCAGTTCAAATGAACCTATTCCTAAAAACCCATGACCGCATCCCGATTTTCGCTCGGGAGAGGGGTTTACAATAAAGCAACTTTAAAAAACGCGTCAAAAATTTGTTTATATGCATTTTGTTACGTTTTTAGGAGTCTGACAAAACTACCGAGCGGGAGGGGGGTCACCCTCCTCCCCGGACACGGCCTTATCCATAACCGCTGACTCGATACAAATACCATCGAAAAAAAAAAACAAATTAACGAAAAGGTCTCCAAGATTGACCTTTTCACGAAAAACCTGCTAAAGACCTCTCTCATGAGATGATAAACAAAGAGGTTAGGAAACCTGTAAGAAGCACATCTGCGGCAATTTAACACGGAAGATATGTATTGCAACTGCTAACGCTACTTACAGTGTAGCTTCACTAAAAAGTAGAAAATGTCTAAAGAAAAATTTGACAGTTAATATAGTCAATCTGCAATATTGTACGATTAAACCCCTTTACAAACGGTTATTAATCACTATTGTTTCCGTTTTCAAGAATCAGTACCAGAGAACCGAGCTTTGCTTGGTGAAGCGAATTTTAGACTAACAAAGATTTTAAACACAATCTGTGACTAGAAGACTTGCGACAACAAATTACAAACCAAAAATGATGCATAGCAAAATATGCCGGTTAGAAGACAAGGGAAAGCGAGAATCACATTGAATCGCGAACGAAAATACTGCACATCGAAATCTGCGATTTGAAGACCCATTAAAATTAAAATTGAATGAAGGAACACGTTATTTTAGCGCTGACGAAAAAAGTAAGTAAAATAAATGCTGAACTACGTCAATTTGAACAACTACAATAAAATCTGATGCATACTTCAATTTGACTTGTATAGTGTAAGCTGGATAACTTTAGATGTAACTGATATAATATCCAATATAACTTCAGATATATCGATAGTCATGTTCCTTTATATAAACGTTTTGTTATTAATAGAGGGCAAAGTTCAATAATAATTCATAATTATAAAGAAAGGCAGCTATTCTATATTTGGACCAGAGATACTTGAAACGGTTGCAGTAATTCATAAGGCGATATATCACAGACTATGGACATTACAAAAGAGTTATTGCCGGCAAGATAACCTCACGAAAAAGAAAATGGCGCAAAATCCTAAAAATATTCTCAGCCAGCGAACTAAAAATTGAAGGAAAAAGCAAATATTTCAGCTGAGAACTTGGCTCTGCCAAATGGTCCGCTCGGTTTGTATTGTATTGTAGAACAATTTGTATTTCACCAGTGTTTTGTTTGTCATAGTATCAACAACAACAAAATAACATCACAAGCCTACGCAATATTTACCAATAAGAGATATTGCAAATAAGAATGTGGCTACCCTCCCTCCTCCCAATCAAACCCTCCTTCCTCCCAATCAAACCCTCTAAACGGCCGGAGTGTCATTTACATTTTACTGAAAGCGATACGTATTTTCAGCACGGTGGAGTTCATTAGTAGAATACTAATATGGAATTTGCTTGCGCCCCTGTACCAAACAGGTTTCTGGTA
>JAQQPU010026542.1:0-11458 GCA_029168905.1 Artemia sp. Kazakhstan ARC1039 | reverse complement strand
CCCCCCCCCACGCCCTTCATTTCCCCAAACACATCCAATCAAAATTTTGAGATAACCATTTTGTTCAGCGTCGTTGATTTCCAGATAGAAAATATGTTTTTGAGGAGGACAATCCCCCACAACCCTCAGGGCAAGGGTTTTAAGTTATGCCCTGGGGGCATTTAAGGTTTTTATAGAAGGCGGTGTCGTAGAAACTTCAAAAAACTTCATTCGATTGGAAATTCTGAGGGCTAGTGCCCTTTGTAGTAGTCGAAAGTGATTTGAGGGCAACTAACCCCCCTCTCACGCCCACCTTTTGCCCAAACACGTCCAATCAAAATTTTAAGACAGCCATTTTATTAAACGTAGTTTTAAGTTCTGGAAATTAGGTCTTTGAGGATTACAACTCCCCCAAAGCCCTCAGGGCAAGGGTTGTAATTTAAGGATTCTCCGAATCCTTCATATTATTTCTTATGGAAGGATGCTCGTATAAACTTTAGAGAGGGCTCGTTTGATTGGAAATTGAAAGTTCTTGTTCACTTTTTAAGAGTCAAAAGAGATTGAAGGGCAACTAGCCCCTCTCCCTCCTCCACGCCCTCAATGCATCAGATAAAAATTTTGAGATAGACATTTTGTTAAAATAGTTCAAAATTCTGATAACAAAAACTCCGGTGTCAACACAGCCCACCAGGGCCCAGGGGTAGGCGTTGTAAGTTATGCCCTGGGTCATAACTTATTAAGGGGGGTTTATAACTTATGGGAAGGGGTTTTGTATGGGAAGAACACATAGGAAATCTATTATAATTATCCAATTATAAGGTTAAAATACATACTCTGTGATAGATGCAAAATTGCTTTGGCACACAAATTCCTATTAAGGTCAATTCCAAACAGCCGTGATCCCTTTGTGTCAGCAAGTGAAATCGTCTAAACACCCTTATTGGAGCTATTTTTTTAATCCATTCATTGTTGTCAATCGCTGGCCACAAGTTATGCAAGCTGTCTATTGTTCATAGATAAGGTTTTTATCAAAGAGGCAATCGTATAGACTTTGATAAAAGCCTCATTCGATTTAAATTGAAAGTTCTAGATCGGTTTTTTAAAATCAAGAATAATCGGACAGTAAGCACCCCCCCCCCATACCAAAAAAAACTTGAAACTTTTTGCAATCAAAAACGAACAAAAATTAATTAAAAAAAACTTTCCAAAAAATAAGTTTTTCAAAGAAAAGTAAAGGCCATTTTTTAAACTTAACCTCAGGAGATACAAATACCTGTTAAAATTCAAACTCAAAACAACCAGAAATTACTATTAAAGAATAAATGAAACCCAAAACGAACAGAAATTAAATAAACAATTATAGCAAAAAACATACAACAAGTAATAATATAAATGAATAAATAGATCTTAAAGCGAGTAATGCTTAAATTGAATATGAAAATCTAGCTTAAAACGAAAACAAATATTTTGCTATTAAAGTATAAATGAAACTTAAAACGAACAGAAATTAAATAAACAATCAATGCGAACAAAACATACAATATATATTAATGTAAATGAATAAATAAATCTTAAAACGAGTGAAACTTAAATTGAATATGTAAATCAAGTTTGAATCGAATAAAAATAACTACAAACGAGAGTTTGGGTATCGTCTCACTGCAGAGGCCTAAAACCTACTGCGTCATTGGCGCTTTACTGAAAACGAATTATATTACAAATGTTTTCTTTTGTACTTAATATTGAAAATAAATATTAAAATTACAGTAAAATTTTGAACTGATGAGCTTTTAGCAATTAATATCATTATACATCAAATATTCAGTTTAATTTATAAGTTCTTTTCAAGATTGGTCAAGACAAGTATAGTTTCACTACAAGCAAAATTTGGATACTGAAAACTTCTTTAACTGTAAAAACCTAAAGCCTTCTGCGTCGTTGGTGCTTCACTGAAAACGAATTACTCGTATATTACAAATTTATTATTTTCCAGTTCTTACAGCATTGAAAATGAAAATAAAAATTACAGTGAAAAAAAAAACTTGAACTGATTGATCTTTCAACAATTAATATTATTATATATCTAATATTCAATTTGATTTTGTTAATACTTTCCAAGACTGTTCAAGACTCATAAAAGTTTTGCCATTTTTTTTAACTGTGCCATTTTTTTAACTAATCGTTTTAGTTTGTTATGAAAACATTCTATGGCTTCTAGGCATTTCTATTTGAGCGGAAAACTGCACCTCAAACTTTGTGGAACATGTATTTTCTTGCACGAAACACCAAAATATAATAAAATGTCAAGTTTCGGAGTGTTCCAACACTCGCAAGCAAGTGCCATTGGTATTTTTGAATCCGCATGGTCAATTTAGGGGGTGGAGGGTAGGCTAATTCTCGTAGCAGCCCCATTCCGTCGTGGTATGGTTCACATTTTCAACACCTGGCGTCCAGACTATCATATAATCTACCAAGCATACAACTACTCCAAATCAGTATCAATAAATAAATGAAACCCAAAACGAACAAAAATTAAAATAAATATTAGAGTAACGAGCATAAATTAATGTGAGTAGGGTTCAAAACCCCTATGCTTTCTAAAAGCCAGAATATAATTTGTACTTTACTGAAAAAAAATTCAAATGAGTTTACTGAAAAAAATGTTCATTGTCAATTTAATATACATATGCTAATATTTATTCCCTAAAATCTTAATTAATTTTTGATTTCTTAAAGTTACAAAAGTGAAAATATTTCAAAGAATTGTTTTCAGTAAAGCGCCAATGACGCGGTAGGTTTTAGGCTTCTACAGTGAGACAATACCCAAACTCTTGTTTGTAGTTATTTTTATTCGATTCAAACTTGATTTGCATATTCAATTTAAGTTTCACTCGTTTTAAGATTTATTTATTCATTTACATTAATATATATTGTATGTTTTGTTCGCATTGATTGTTTATTTAATTTCTGTTCGTTTTAAGTTTCATTTATACTTTAATAGCGAAATATTTGTTTTCGTTTTAAGCTAGATTTTCATATTCAATCTAAGCATTACTCGCTTTACGATCTATTTATTCATTTATATTATTACTTGTTGTATGTTTTTTGCTATGATTGTTTATTTAATTTCTGTTCGTTTTGGGTTTCATTTATTCTTTAATAGTAATTTCTGGTCGTTTTGAGTTTGAATTTAACAGGTATTTGTATCTCCTGAGGTTAAGTTTAAAATGGCCTTTATTTTTCTTTGAAAAACTTATTTTTCGGAAAGTTTTTTTTTTTAATTAATTTTGCCTTTAAAGCTTGAAACTCAAACACGGCACAATTGGTAAAAATTACCTCTAAGAGAAGAAAACCACCATTACTCCGAATATTACTGGATGGAATTCTCCCTAAATTATATCGTATGTAGGCATGTACAAGCAGAAGTGAGTTTGCCTTAAACCCCAGATTTCTTCCAATTTAGTACTAAACTTGAGAGTCTAAAATTTGACAATATAGAAGAGGGATGGAATAATTTTAGGAAAATGGTCAGTGAGGTGTCTTAGGGAAAACAACAGAAAAGCATTTAGGAATATCAGTGAAAGCGCTTTATGTTTAATAGACTGGAGGAGCGGCTTGTACATGAGTTTTTTGAGTAATAGATCAAATAAAAATAAGAGGAATGTAAAGAAAGTGAAGAAAGCATTAAAATATGAATTAAGAATGTGTGATGTGGAGGTCATGCATAAAATTAGTGAAGATCTGGAAGATGTAACCAAACAGCTTAATAGTAAAATAGTGTACTGGTTTGTTAATAAACTGAGAGGGAATAGTCAATATGGACTTGTTCCAGTTAAAAATAGAAATTGAGCAACAATTAGTGATAAGGGAAGAGTTAAAGAGAGATAGGGAGAACATTTTGAGAATATGCTCAATCGTGATAGTTACTGGAAAAGATAAAAAAAAGAGTGAAAAATTTTATGACACTGGACGTGAAGGAAGATTTGTTTTGTGAGGAAGAATTAGTGATGGTACTAAACATGATAGTATTCAAGTTAGAGATAAATTACTGAAGAATATGAGTATAATTTTTGGTAACTATAAAGGCATAATCTTGGTTTCTATAGGAAGCAAATTACTTAGCATAATGATACTTTTTAGAGTTACAGATGCTGTAGATGAACTTTTAAGAGAAGAACAGCGTGGTTGTAGGAAGAGGAGAAGATGTAGCGACTAAATTTTCACTCTTAAGTTAATAATTCAGAATTGTTCAGGAGTCATTAAACCCCCTTAGCTCTCAGTTTTATAGATTATGAGCGAGCGTCTGATTCAGCTGATTGAAGAGCTTTGGCAAAGGTCCTATCCCTATGTAGTATATATATATATTTTTTTTATTCTAATATTCACGGCGCCAGGTACTTCAATGTATCTGATATGCCGCTATTCATTTACCTCTTTCAATGGCCTCGAGGTTTTAAATGTCTATTGAACCTTCTTTTGAAGGTGTCAACAGAGGGATTTGCAGGGATAATATCCCCAGGAAGATCATTCCAGATAGAAGTGCAACGCCGGATGAAGCTGTTCCTCAAGTACTCGATTTTCGGCGTATCCTCCTTTAGATAATTGGACCGAGCTGTGTGCCGGTGTGCCTTCGCTGGACAAAGGGGGGCATAATTCGAGAGAGCTCGTCTGAGGGAGGCGAATTCATGTACTTGTAGAAAACAGCCATCGACGCTACATCAAACCTTTCATTTAGAGGCTGGAGCAATTCTTGTGTAGAGGCGCAGCCCGCCCTATTTGCCCTATTCTGGATCTTCTGAAGTGGTGCCAACAGCGTTTTCGGAGCACTAGCAAATAGCGGGCATCCATATTCAGCTATGGGTCTGATGCAAGACTTGTAGAGTGGGATGATCGAGCTTGATGGAAGAAGGTTTTTGCAGCGAAGAGTAACTCCCAGCTTTCTTGCGCAGCAGGTTCTCACCCGATCAAGGTGGTTGTTCCAAGAGAGATCGGTGGAGAAATGAATCCCCAGTAGAAGAAGCTCGTCGACTCTCTTTATAGCTTCATTTTTGAAGATGAAACTGGGGTGTTCACGTGGCACCTTTGATCGGGTAATTAGAAGCTCCTTTGTTTTCGATGCATTGAAGTTGATCATACATGCATAAGACCACTTTTCAATTTTCAAAAGATCCACCTGTAGGGAAAGGGAGGCTTGTGTTGGGTCTTCGTGTTTAGGGACGGCTGAGTGTGTCGTGGTATCGTCGGCAAAGTGATGCAGAGAGTTTGCGAGGTTGTATCCCATGTCGTTTATGTAGATAAGGAAGAGCGTAGGTCCCAAGACACTGCCCTGGGGTACCCCTGCTTTCACTGGATATTCGCGGGAAATAAACCCGTCATGAACAACCCGCAGTGAACGATCGGAAAGAAAGCTCTCAATCACTTTTAACAGACAACCACGAACACCATACACATAGAGTTTCTTTAGCAGGCCACGGTGCCATACTCTGTCAAAAGCTTTCGCAATGTCGAAGGATAGTAGCCCGATTTCGTATCCCGTTGCCAGTAGTTCTATCCACTCCTGATACTGGGCCACTGGGCAGTCTAATGTTGAGCGTTTCCGGCAGAATCCATATTGGCGATCGCCTAGAAGGTCATTTGATTCCAGGTACTGAAGAAGTGTTTTATTGGAGATGCTCTCGTAGACTTTGCCAACACAGAAGAGAAGGCTAATAGGCCTGTAGGAGCCCATGCTCGTTGGGTCGCCTTCTGGCTTTAGAGTAGGTATAACATGGGCGGACTTCCATGTTCGTGGGAAGGTTCCGGAGCAAAAGCACAGCCGGAAAGCAATGACAAGGGTCCAGCTAGTTCGGCACTGCAGGATTTGAGGAAAACATTTGGTATGTTGTCAGGACCCGTGGCTTTGGTCACATCCAGATGTTGCAGAATGCGAAGGATCTTGGGAGCAGAAAAATTCACGTGTTCCAGGGCAGTGTCGGTTCGGTCAGAGAATTTTGGCACTTCTCTACCGTCATCGTCTAGATTCGACAATTCGGCAAAAGCCTTAGCAAGAGCTTCAGCCTTTGCCTGTGGATCTTGTACCACTGTCCCGTTACTCTGGAGAGAAGGAATTGCGGTTCCCTTGGACGACGGTAAAGCCTCCTTGACAATTTTCCACCAACTCTTTGCCGAAGCAAGTTGAAGTTTGGTGGCGAATTTCTCCTTATACTGAACCCGGGACTGCCGTATCGCTCGATCTGCATCTTTGCGCGCATTTATGAATGCAATTCTGTCCTCTTTGCTCTTCGAAAGTAGCCATCGCTTGTGTGCCTTTTGCTTTGCTCGGATTGTCTTCTTACACTGGGCGTTGAACCAAGGTTTGTCCTTACTGGACACCTGGATCCGCTTTGAAGGGATATGCTTTTCGACAGAGTCAACTGTGGCCTACTGGTACTTATCTGCAGCTTTCTCTGGGCCTTCCAGGAGGAAGGATCTCCCCTGCTGAGAAAAAAGAGTGTTTCTCAAACCGTCCCAATCACCTCTTTTATATAGCCAGATTGTTCGTTCATGCTTTACTGGAGGCGGAATACGTAGGTTTCCACGTGCAACGACGGCAACGTGGTCACTGGTGAAAGTATGAGCGTCTACCTTAAAGGAGTCAGTGTAGAGAAATGAGGTTAGTAGCTGGTTTCGTACTAAATAAGGGGTTAAGCTGGGCTGTGTTCTATCCCCATTTATATAGATCATTTTGATGGACTTTGCCCTAAGGAGCACAGCAAAGGCAGTTGGAGAGCACGGAATCAATTGGGGAAGTAAAACTCTCCTACACTTAGATTAGGCTGATGATTTAAGCATCCTAGATGAAAATGTTAACAAAATGAATGAATTTTTAGAGGTTTAGAGTGTTCAGGGTGCAAGAATAGGTTCGAAAATTAACATTAAGACCACTAAGTCACTATGATTAGGAATAAGTGAAGGCGAAGAGGTGATGCTGGTTAAGGAGAAAATAGATCAAGTGGACAGCTTTATTACTTACCTCAGTGGTATTATTAGCAAAGACGGTGGATGCAGTGAAGATGCTAAAAGTAAAATAGACAAGGCCCAAGTTTTTACAGTTGAAAAAAGTTTGGAAGAAAAGGAAGATAAGTCTGCGAGCCAAGATTATAATTTTGGAAGCTAAGGGGATGACGGTGGTCAAGAATGGTTCTGAAGTGTGGGCGCTCAAAAAGACGGAGGAGGATTTGCTAGATTTTTTTCCAGAAAAATCACTTACGGATTGTTCTGGGTACCCTTCTGACTTACCATATCTCTAAAAGTAAGCTGTACGAAAAATGTAGTTCAATCCCGCTCTCCAGCACTATAATGAGAGAAAGGATGAGAGAGCTAGGACACGTTCTGCAGACGAAGGATGACAAATTTCCAAAGATCATCCTTGTCTACCAACCATCTAGGACCAAACTAAAAGCAGGTCGTCTCCAAATAGGGTGGGAGGATGTTATAAGGAAATATTTAAGGGAAATGGGAACTTCTTGGGAGGGAGTAAAGAGGGAGGCTTCAATTTTTTTGAAATGGAAGAAGAGCGCTCCTTGCTGTGTTGGCCTCAGGTGGCTTGGTGCTGGAGTGAGTTGTTAGTAGTAGTAGTAGTCTATATTTCAAATTATAAACTAATCGGATTTTGGTTCTTTCCCCCAATGTCAATATTTTTTGATGAAATGTAGTTTAAAACAAGTTTGTTTGCATACGTTATTGAAATGTTTGCAGTCATCATTCATTTCATTATTCTTTTGAAATTCATCTCAGGGAGCTTGCTAGATGTTTTCCAGAAAAATTCCGTACATATTGTTTTGGGTACCCGAATGACAGATCATATTTCAAACAGTAAGCTGTACATAAAATTGGGGTCAACCCGCTTTCTAGGGCTATAATGAGAGAAAGGTTGAGATGGCTAGGACACGTTCCGTGGATAAAGGATGACAGATTGCCAAAAATTGTACAGATAGTATTAAATATAATTCTAAAACAGTTTATTTGCCATCAAGTCTTGGTACTTAAGTCTTAATTATATAAATTTAAATCACAACTCAAAGGAGATGCAAAACGTTCAGAAAACGCTTATTTTAAATAACTTGGCTTGACTTTTCACGACAAGTGAAAAATACAAAAGTCTAAGGACAAATTTTGGACAAAGATGCGTCTCATCCAGAATAATTCAGACTGGACTACTCTGGTATCGGGAGTATCAAAAGTTACATATGGATATTTGTTTAAGTAGCTTTTAACCGATAGTTTTTAAATAACAGCAAATCCAATCTAACATTATCTGTTCAACTGTATATGTTACATGACAATCTGGACTAGATTAGAACGTTGTAAGGGTCTTTAGGATTTATTTCGCAAAAATATGCTGGGTAATTATTTCGAAAGGGCCAACATTGGGGGAGGGATTTTAAAAACATAAATACGCGCACATTGTCTGTGTAACTTTCAAGAAATCCTACCCATCCAGTAATATGGCCCTCATGCCAATCCTATCGAATTTGATTACCCAATATTGGCTTGAGGCAATATTGAGTCTATACTATAGATTTTTATTATAGATAATAGACATTACTATAGGTCATTACTACTATGCAGTCCAAAACTATGGATAACAGGTTTGTGAAGTAACTTGAAACGATTTTATTTAAGTATCAGAACCAAACGCGGTAAGGGTCTTTAAGATTTATCTCACAACTGAAAGACTGAAGAATTTATTTCGAAAAGACCAACCTAGGGGGAGGGGATTATAAAAAATGAATACGCTGAAAATAAGAAAACTTTTAAAGCTGGATGACCCTTTGGCTCTTAGCCATACAATAATGTGGTCCTCATGGTAATTCTATTGAGTTTGATTTCTGAACATATGCTAGAGGCACCATGGTCAATACTATAGATTTTTCTATAGATTATAGAAATTACAATAGGTCATTACTACGATGCAGTCCAAAAATATGGATAATAAGTTTGTGAAATAGCTTGAAATGATTTTACCTAAGTATCGGAAGCAAATTTTACAATTATGATATTTCGCAATTGAGTAATATAGATGATCCTATATGATGCAACTTAATTATCAGCCAATGAAGCTCTTTGAAGGTCAAAATCACTTCTTTTCCTGAAGCATTTGTAATAGTTTGAAAATTGATGTAAAATTAAAGGGTCATGCCGAAAGCAGAACGTTAGAAAATTCTGCTTTAATATGTGCGAGTACTGTGGCACTTTAAATTAAAGCTATTTAAGTTTTGTAACTGAAATACTTGCTCTCTGCGATTTCACTTTGTGTTGCAGGAGAAAAACTATGGTCTCGTCATTTTCTTTTCTTGAAACCGATTTTAAATATTGGGAAAAAGTAGCAAGTGTCCCAAAATTTGCTGTTTTTATGGAAAGTATGAACCTCTGGCTGGATAGATCAATATAATATCACACCTTAGAAAGCTATATAGCATTCTTGTCTGGGGCCAAAAGGACAGTGTAGGCTTATGCTTGAGCCAGAGCCATCAGTGTATTAGCTAAAGTGAAGTATTTGTTTTTATCTATGTTCAAGTGGACTATCTGAAGTTGTCCCACCAATCTTTCTTTTCTTCGAGCCATATCTGCTTTCAAGTCAGATGCTCTGCTCAAGCAAGCAAGCATGAAGGCATAAGCTTAAAATTGAAGTTAGGCTACAATCTAAAAGTTTTAAGATGCACGACGATTCCCTGGCACCATTAGAAAAATGTTTTTTTAGGATAAGAGACAGAAAAATCAGGATTCCAAATAAGATTAATTCCCAACGGGTTTAAAATTCTAGCCATCTACTTTTACATCGCCATTTCTGTTTGTGATTACGACTGAGTTTGAAACTTTATTTTCCGTGCTTGGGACTGAGGCAGAAGAACAATATGACATATTATTCCTAAGCCATAACAGTTCTCTTGTTGCTAAAGAAACTAAAGGTTAGCCTTTCGTTCATTATTAGCGGTAATGTTAGACGTTTCGAGAGAGTTTGCCCCAGAACTATTTTGCCACCGTTTTTTAAGTCGTTGATTTTATGATTATTGCCAAAATCACGATCAAACAGTTCGTGGTAACGAACTGTAAGTAAGGAGCGACCCGGCTCAATGGTAACCGAAACTCTAAAAAACGGGATTTTGATACCAATAGATACATCAAAAGAATCAGATTTTAATTCTGATTTCAAATATATAAGTTTCATTAAGTTTAATCTTACCCATCAAAAGTTACGTGCCTGAGAAAATTTGGCTGATTTTCGAAAAAAGGGGGAAAGACCCCCTAAAAGTATAGAACCTTAATGAAAATCACACCATCATATTCAGCGTATCAGAGAACCCTACTGTAGAGGTTTCAAGCTCCTATCTACAAAAATGTGGAATTTTCCATTTTTTGCCAGAAGAAAGATCACGGATGCGTGTTTATTTGTTTGTTTTTTTTTTTCCCAGGGGTGATCGTATCGACCCAGTGGTCCTAGAATATCGTGGGAGGGCTCATTGGAACGGAAATTAAAAGTTCTAGTGCCCTTTTTAAGTGACCAAAAAAAATGGAGGGCAACTAGGCCCCCTCCCACGCTCATTTTTTTCCCAAAGTCACCCGATCAAAATTTTGAGATAGCCATTTTGTTCAGCATGGTCGAAAATATGATAAAAATGTCTTTTAGGATGACTTGATCCCCCAAAGTCCCCAGGGGGAGGGCTGAAAGTTATGAACTTTACTCAATGTTAACATATAGTATTGGTTATTGGGAAGTATACAGACTTTTTCAGAGGAGATTTTTTCTGGTAGGTGGGGGAAGGAGAGGGTCGGGGGCTATATGGAAGGATCTTTCCATGAAGGAAGTTTTCATGGGGGAAGGGACATTGCTATGAAGGGGGCGCCGGATTTCCCAGCATTATTAAAGAAAAAGATCAGGAATTAAATAAAAAAAAAAAACAAGTTTTTCAACTGATCAACTGATTGTGATTAAGAGGTCATTTTTAAAGAACTGGAAAAAAAAATTCGAACTATAGTTTAAAGAGCAGGGTATTGACTAGGGGGTGAACCCCCTAATATACGGGTTAAAAATTTATGAATATAGAAGTTCGTTACGTAAGTTAGTTCTAAGTTACGTATATTTATTACTAATAAAAACGTTCGTAAATAAAATTAAACAAGTTTCGAGAAAGCCATTTAACCAAATATAATATGCAAATTTTGTTTTAATTATTCATGTACGGTGAGCCAAAATCAAAACCTGCATTAATTCAAAAACGTTCAAAAATTAAATAAAAAAAACAAGTTTTTTTAACTGAAAGTAAGGAACGACGTTAAAACTTAAAACGAACAGAAATTATTCCGTATATGAAGGGGGCTGTCCCCTCCTCAACGCCTCGCTCTTTACGCTAAAGTTTGACTTTCTCACAACTCTATTTTTTTAAACAATAAAAAAACTTTAGCGTAAAGAGCGAGGCGTTGAGGAGGGGACAGCCCC
>JAQQPU010026541.1:0-11458 GCA_029168905.1 Artemia sp. Kazakhstan ARC1039 | reverse complement strand
TGTTGATTTTTCTCTTCGTCAAACTTGTTGTGTGCTGATTTTTGTTTGTGAAATTTGTTACATATTGATTTTTCTCTTCGTGAAATTTGTTCATTGATTTTTCTCCTCTTGAAACTGATTTTGTTCATGGAGCTTGTTGCGTGCAGATTTTTGGTCGTGGAGCTTGTCGAGTGCTAATTTTTGTTTGTGAAACTTGTTGCATGTTGATTTTTCTCTTCATGAAAACCGTAAATGGATTTTTCTCCTTGTGAAACTGATTTTGTTCATGGAATTTGTTGCTTGCTAATTTTTTGTTCGTAGAACTTCTCGCATACTGATATTTTGCTAATGAAACATTTACATGTTGATATTTCTCTTCGTGAAACTTTTACATGGTTTTTTCTCCTTGTAAAACTTATTTTATTAATTGAACCTGCTGCGTGCTGATTTTTGTACATCGGACTTATTGCGTGCTGTTTTTTGTTCGTGAAACTTGTTACATTTTGATTTTTCTTTTCATGAAACTTGTCCATAGATTTTGCTCTTCGTGAAACTGATTTTGTTCATGGAGCTTGTTGCTAGCTGATTTTTGTTCGCGGAACTTGTTGATTGCTGATTTTGTTTGTGGAACTTTCTACGTGCTGATTTATTGTTCGTGTCACTTGCTGCATGTTGAATTTTCTCTTCTTGAAACCTTTACATTGACACAGGAGAAAAACCACATGTTTAGGTTGGGATAACCTAAACTAGTAGAATATCATGATAAAATAAGGTTCACGAGAAAAAATCAGCATACAAAAATTTCCTGGAACAAAATCAGCTTCACCAGGAGAAAAATGAATGTACAAGTTTTACAAAGAGCAAAATCAACGTGTAACAGGTTTCCTATACGAAAACAGCAAGCAACAAGTTCCACGGACGAAAATCAGCACACAGCAAGTTCAATGAACATAATTGGTTTCACGAGCAGAAATATCAATGTACAAGTTTCACGAAGAGAAAAATCAACAGGCAGCAAGTTTCATGAACAAAAATCAGCACGCAAGAAGTTCCACAAAAAAAATAAGCACGCAACAAGTTATATGAGCAAGACCAGTTTCACGAGGAAAAAATCAGTGCTTATGTTTCAAGAAGAGAAAAATAAATATGCAACAAATTTCATGAACATAAAACAGAACGGAACAAGTTCCATGAGCAAAAATCCGTACGCAGCAAGTTCCATGAACAAAGTCAGTTTTACAAAGGGAAAAATCAATGTACAAGTTTCACGAAGAGAAATATCAACATGCAACAAGTTTCACTAAAAAAAAAATCAGTATTTGAGAAATTCCATGAACCAAAATCAGCAAGCAACAAGTTCAATGAACGAAATCAGTTTCACGAGGAGAAAAATTAATATAAAAGTTTCACGAAGAGAAAAAATTAACATGCAAAATAAAATATAACATGCAAATAAGTACGAAACAAGTTACACGAACAAAATCATTTTCACGAAAAGAAAAATAAATGTACAATTTTCACGAAGAGAAAAATAAAGATGGAACAAGTTTCACGAAAAAAATTAGCACGTAACAAGTTCTGCGAACAAAATTCAGCACGCAACAAGCTCTATGAACAAAATCAGTTTTGTGTGGAGAAAAATCAATGTATAACTTTCACGAAGAAAAAAAAATCACCATGTGAAAAGTTTCACGGACATTATTCAGCAGGCAGCAAGTTTCACGAACAAAAATCAGTACGCAGCAAGTTTTTTGAACAAAATCAGTTTCACGAGAGGAGAAAAATCAATTCAAAAGTTTCACGAAGAGAAAAATTAAGATGCAACAGGTTTCACGAGCAAAAATCAGCACGCAATACGCTCCATGAACAAATATTAGTAGCCAATAAGTTCCATTAACGAAATCAGTTTAGCGAGGAGAAAGAAAATCAATGTACATGTTTCAAGAAGAGAAAAAACAACATGCAACAAGTTTCACGATAAAAATCAGCATGCAACATGTTCCATGAATACAAATAAGCACGCAATAAATTCTAGTAGTAAAATCAGTTTCACTAGAAGACAAAAATCAATGTACAAGTTTCACGAGGCGAAAAAACAAGATACAACAAGCTTCACGAAAAAAAATCAGCATGCAACAAGTTCCATGAACAAAACCAGTTTCACAATGAGAAAAATAAATGTACAAGTTTCACGAAGAGAAAATCAAGATGTAACAAGTTTCACAAACGAAAATTAGCACACAACAAGTTCCATGAAGAAAATCAGTTTTTTGAGGAGAAAAATCAATGTACGATTTTTACGAAGAGAAAAATCAACATGTATCAAGTTCCATGAACAAAAATCGGCATGCAACAATATCCACGAAGAAAAATCAGCACGCAACAAGCTCCATGAAGAAAATCAATTTCACGATGAGAAAAATCAATGTATAAGTTTCACGAAGGCAAAATCAAAATACAACAAGTTTCACGAACAAAAATCAGCACGCAGCAAGTTCCATGAACAAAAATCTGCACGCAATAGTTTCCATGAAAAAAATTAGTTTCACAAGGACAAAATAAAAACCAACGTACAAGTTTCACGAAGAGAAAAAACAACGTGCAACAAATTTAACAAACAAAAATCATCACGCAACAAGTTACATGAAAAAAAATTAGCTAGTATCAAGTACCATGAACAATATCAGTTTCACGAGAAGAAAAATCAATGTACAAGTTTCATTAAGAGAAAAATCAATGTACAAGTTTCATTAAGAGAAAAATCAACATGCAACGAGTTTCAGGAGAAAAATTTGCCTGCAAAAATTCCAAGAACAAAAATTAGCACGCAATAAGTTCCATGAACAAAATCAAGTTCAGGAGGAGAAAAAAAAATATCAATGTACAAGTTTCACAAAGAGACATACAACATGCAACAAGCTTCCATGAACAAAACTCAGCACGCAATAAGTTCCATGAACAAAATCAGTTTCTTGAGGGGAAAAATCAATATACAAGTTTTACGAAGAGAAAATTAACATGGAACAAGTTTCACGAACAAAAATCGACATGCAACAAGTTCTATGAACAAAAATCATTTTAACGAGGAGAAAAATGAACATGCAACAAAAACAAAATCAACATGCCACTAGTTTCACGAAAAGAAAAATCTACATGTAACCAGTTCTACGAACAAGAATCAGAATGCAATAAGTTCCATGAACAAAATCATGCTTAAAGTTAAGGTGGAAGGTGTTCAAATAATGTTTTAGCGGTGGGGGGAAGGGATTGAAGTCTAACATTCAGTCAAAGAAATGAGGCATTTTAAGCTACATACCGTCACGGTGACGTAAATATGCATAGCCTTTTTTTAAAATAAACTTAGCATTTCCATTAAAATCTCTCAGAAATAGCTCATAATAGGTCTTAAGTTTACCCCTAACAGTAATCCATCCCTCTGGAAATGGTTATTAGGGGGCCCGTCGGAATTTGAATTTTAGGGGGCGCTGGAATTGTTATCTAGAATCCCATTGGATTCTAGATAACAGTAGTTATTAGTTTCGGAAATAATGAAGTTAGTACCACTGACAGGAGAGGAGGTGGGATAAAAAAAAAAAATCCCATTGGAGTTCGTTTCTAGCCCCCCACCCTGGTGAAATTGCATGTTAGAGGGCCTCGCTGGAATTGCTCGTTAGGGGATGGGTCAGCAACATATTGTCACGGTGGCGTAAATATGCATAGTCCGTTGATTTACAATTTATGTTATCAAACATTTTGCAGTAGGTTGCATCAAGACATGGCTAATTGTGTAAAGAAAAAAACCAAGACAGAATAGTCCAAGTAATTGAGAGGAAATGTTTAAATGGCTGGACGGGTAAATGGTTGGAGTAAGTATGACTCGCTTATCGGACAAATACCTGTTTGTTAGTTTTTGGAAAGGCACGCCTGCCCAGAGCCTCAGACAGGTTGACGAAGAGCTTAAAATTGACATAGGACCGTTAGATTGCCTGGAATGAGAGGCAAACATGGCAAGCCCGGTCCAAAGAAACGTGGCATTTTCATTAAGACCTCTCAGAAGTAATTCTTAATATGGCTTAAATTTACCTCTAATAAAAAGGCCCAAACCCCTCTAGAATTGGTTGTTAGGGTGGGCTAGGCACATATTTTCACGGTTGCGTGAATTGTTTAGACTAACATTTACTAGAGTTTAAAGTTAAGCTGCGAGTTGCTAAAGGGGTTTCTTTCGAGCGAGGGGGGAGTGAAATCTGAAGGTCAGTCAAAGAAACGAGATCTTTTCATTAAAGCCCTCAAAAATATCTTAATATGGTTTGAATTTAACTCTAGCAAGATTAATTGAAATTTGAAGAGAAAATATTATTCAAAAGTGCGCTTGTCAACTGGGGGGTGAATAGTCTTGCCCAAAAGAAGCGCAGCATTTTCATTAAGAAGTTCTCAGAAATAGCTCCTAATAGGGCATAAGTTTGCCTCTAACGTCAATTCATTCTCTGGAATTGGTTGCTAGGGTTCCCACTTTTTTTTAATTCATGCTTCTTTTTGCTTATATTTTATCCTTTTCACGTTTTGTTTTCACGTTTACAAATTGTTTTTCCAATTTGTTGAGTTTTAACTGTTTTTCTGTGATTTCATGAATTTACAACATTTTTTCTCAATAAATTTTGTATGAATAATAACCTTAATCCTTTAGATTTATTGATCCAGGATGAACTGAGTTTGTGACTGAGCTATTGTCACAAAGTTTGCATCTTTGCTGGTAACTTGAAAAAGTTTCTAAATTATTTTGACATTTTTTTTCCTGTTGTTGTTTACCCTCTAAAGATAGATTTTTTGCCAAGTAGTGCTTGTATGACCTTCTCTAATTACTAGAATAAGCCCTTTTCCATGGGTATTTTCACCAGCACCATATTTTTTCTCTGAAAGATTGGCACGCCATCTATAGTAACAATTTTTATAGCACCAGTTTTGATTTTTTATTGTTAAGAAGCGTACTGGGAACAAGCGGAAGAGGGGAAGGAACCTCCCGCAAGTGATGTATTGTACCCGCCGGTATTAAGTTACCCGTAAATTGCGGGGGACAGCTGAGGGGGTCCTGACACTTCCCTTGTTCCTAGGTTCCTTCACTTTGTCTGTATTCAGCATTCGGTGATGATGGCGTGGACCGCTAGATCACTCGTTTATTGTCCTGTTCTGAATTTTGTCCAAAACAGTATCAAAAAAAGGCTTTTCTCTAGATTTTATGAAGAAACATATGTCTGAATTTTTCACCCTCGCCCAGGTTTCTGATGCAAGGAAGCAAATCTTCCAGTTTTGCCATCCTGGTAAAATTCAGCCTAAGAGAGTGGGTACAAATGCGTTTATTAATAGTGTCTCTGATATTATCGATACTATCGCAAAGTATGATGCTGATGATGTTGGTCTGCCAGTCTTTATTATCCGCAGCCCTTATGTGAAGTACCACTTATTCCTGCCGATGCTTTTTGTGTGTTGAGTTGCCGTGTAAACTCCTGTTTGTCTGAGCTGCACTCTTTGTCTGAGTGTGTGAGAACTCTCCTTTCTGGACCAATTGGATGTCCTCCGTCGTTGATGCAGGAGTGTTCTGTCTCTTCAAAAACGTCCTATGCAGTTATTCTAAAAAACCCACCTGCTGACCTCAAAGATCCTATTGAGCGCAAGGAGACCCTTGATACCCTGGATGGTCATGACGGTATCGTAAGTGTGAGATCTGATCCTGTCAAGAAAAGGTGGGTAGTCCATACCCGAGATAAAGCCTCTCTCTCGCCGCCGCTGCAACTAGTCAGCTAAATGTATCCTCTCGTGTCCTTAATCGAAAAGTGTTTGGTATTGTGAGTAACATCCCTGTTCTTCTGCAAAAATCAGAGCTTATTAGTTTGATTCCCAGTATTGTTGATGCAACTAAAATTGGAAATTCCAGATCCTTCCGCCTTGAATTATTAGACGATGCTGCCTTAAATAAGGCTATAAATGAGGGTTTGCATTTGGGATCCGAGCTTTTTAAAATTATACCTTTACAAAAGTTACCTCCTAGATGTTACCGTTGTCAGTCGCCGAGCCACATTGTCTGAAATTGCCCACTCCCATCGACCAATCAAAAGTGTTCAAGGTGCGCTGGTGGACATTGTAACACACGTGATAATCCTTTCACTGAAAGCCCGAATTGCGCCAACTGCGGGGGAAATCATGTTTCCTATAGTTTAAAATGCCCAGTATTAAAAAAAAGCTCTGAATAAGAATAAAAATGATTTCTAGTGGCAATAGATTTCGCTTTGTTTCACTTTATATTAACGGAAACAAAGACAAAGATCTTCTTATTGATGAGCTTCTTGATTATGATATAGTTTTCCTACAGGACCATTTTCTAACTAAAGCCAATAGAGATACTCTTAAACGGTCACCCACCCACCACACGTTTGTACGTGAAGCTAAAAAAACGCGCGGTCGACCCTCTGGGGGCCTTGCCACTTTAGTTCGCTTCGCTAAGAAGCCTGAGCTTATTTTTCTGATCATAATTTACTGGCAATAAAATGCGGTAATATGGTGCTCATCAATGTCTATATGCCAAGCAATCGCAAGAACATTTCTTCCCTATCTGTCTTCGCGTGTTCTTTTTATTGACTCTGGACTCTTATGCTAAAAGTGACCAATCAGGGATTAAATTGGATTGTGGCTGGTGATATCAATGCCAATCTTCTGTCCCAACCTGAAAGAAGTGACCTGTTTTTTGATGCTTTGCCTAGTGGCTATCAGTTAGTCAATAAAGATAAACAGTTTACCTACATTCATAACCGTGATGGTTCTAGATTAAACCTTGATCATATTATAGTTTCAAGTGGATCACTCGTGATTCCTCCTGTCATTGTTTTAGACGATAAAATTGAGGATGATCGCTTTCCTTTAACTTGCGAAATTGAGTCTTCTGCTCCACTGGCTTATAGCTATTTTTCTTACCATAATAAATGGTTTGATAAGCCAAATTGGAAACGAGTAAATTCTGAAGTTTATTTGTTTGTTCTTTGCTCGTTATTATCAAGCCTGAAATTGTTTACAAACCTCTGTAAGATCATCGACAGCTAAGATCGATTTAAATTGTGTCTATTACCAGATTGTATATTGTTTGAAGGCAGCTGCTTCAGTTTCAGTTCCTATTGAACTTGTTAGATTTGGCACCAGAAAACCATTATGGAATGTGTGCCCAGAAGTAAAAAAAGCTAAACAACGCGTGAAGTTTTGGCTTCGCCTTGGGATCGCTTGTGATCGGCCCAAGTCTGGTGAAGTATATAAAATTAAGTAAAATTCGAAACGTCAGTTTAGATCTTCTTTGCGTCAAGCCCACCTGAATGGTTTGAATGGCCCCTCGGATCGGAAGTCTTGGTCCATGTAATTATTAGCAGCAAGTGTGTGCCTGCTTCCGTTTCGATTATCAAAATCAGTGATTTTGTTGCTCATTTTACTTGTTTTTTTTTCTACTTTTAATCATTCTATCCAGTACATGTTTTCTTCCTTATTGCATAATACTGTTCCTCGAGTTCTTCGGCAAGTCCATATATTGTCATTATCTAGTGGTAATATCTATCGGGCTTTTAAGAGTGTTAAGAAATCAAGTGCTCCTGATATGGATAGTATGTGTTACAATCACTTCACCATTAAGTGTTCATAATTGTTAACACACATTCAGCTCCTATTCCAGATGTGTTTAGCCTAGTCCTTAGTTCCAGATAAACTTCTTTCGGGAATTGTAACATCAGGATTGAAAAAGGGAAGGACGCAGATCAGTGTTCCAGTTATCGACCAATTACAATGTCCTGCTTCATGAGCAAGCTGTTCGAGTATGCTGTATTGCCTGAAGTTTTGACTAAACGTGATTTTTCTGATTGTCAAGTTGGGTTCAGAGCCGGTTTTGGTTGTTTTCAAGCCCATCATATACTTGGTCAGTTGCTAGTCTCGGCAAAAATGCATAAAAGGCCACTTTATTTTTGCTCGGTTGATATCTAGGGCGCTTTTGACAACGTTGTACATTCGCAAGAGCGTCACTGCTTTGTTAAAGCAGGAGTTAATTCTTCCGTAGTAAAAGTTCTACAATATCGGTATTCCAATTCGTTGGTTCGGTTAAAATGGATGTCCGATATATCCGAACCTATCTCAGTAAAGAAGGGAGTCAGGCAAGGTGGTGTGCTGTCTCCATGTATTTTTAAAACTGTGTTTGCGGACTGTTTGCGAATGCTGTCTCCTACCGTGTTTTTAGAAAATACTGCTGTTAATCACATTGCCTGTGCTGATGATGTTCTGCTAGTTAGTCATACTAGGTCAGGCCTTACAAAAAATCTAAATGTTCTGATTAAAGCTTTAAATATGATTGGACTTTCTGTAATGCTTCAAAATGCGAGCTTCTGTGTTTTATAGTTTCTAAACCAGCTCCTCCTTTAGATGTGGGTACAATGCTACTCAAGTTTGTCTCAAAGTTGAAATGGCTTGGGATTACTTTTTCTGATACATTTTCGACTACATGCTCGTCTCTGGTTGCTAGTGCTCTGCAGTGTTTTCGCTTCTCATATGGTAAAATCTCGCCTAATAGAGGGAGGTACAGCCGCCGAGGCTTATGTAAACTTTACCATAGTTTTGTTCTCCTACAATTCTTTTTTGCCGGTCTGCAGCCTTTAATGCGCAAAAAAGACCGTATTCAGCTAAGGAGAGGCTATTTTAAATATTGTATACTCCTGCTATATTTACCAAGGTGGTACAGAAATCACAAGATTATTTCTCATTTTGGACTTATCGACCCTCTAGTGCTGCTTGACAACATCGCTAAGGACCTGAGGACCAATACTCCAAGGAAGATATGTGCCAGAGACCAACTCACTTATTTTTTTCCAGACTAGAGATTTATAAATATTGTTATGTTATATATGTTGTGTTTTTCTTATTATTTCCATGTGGATAATATTATTTTGTTTTTTCTTTTTTATTCCGCATTTGTTTTATATTGTGGGTTATAAATAAACTTACTTACTTACTTACTTTACGCAATTTAAGCATCTTGCAGTCCCTCTCGCCTTCATTTTAAAATGACAAAATCAAAATGACACGTTATACGTTACATAAAACAAAAAAATCCCATTTAATATTTTCGAAATAGAAAATGAGAATGAAATAGATATGTTATTCGTGACTTTTACTATTCGAAAAATAATGTTTGTATTAGCACATTTTTTTGGACTGCATTTTTTTGGACTTTGAAAATTATTCAACTTTCTTTTTTTTATTTTCATTTTTATTATTTATGTTGATACATCGATCGTACTCTATGATTGCTCATAGACACCACGCGACTGTCCCAGTGGTACTCTATGGCTGGTTATCAGAATGACATGAAATATACTTAAAAACAAAATTCATATTTAATATTTTCGAAATACAAAATAAGAATGATACAGATATGTTACTCATGATTTTTCCTATTGGAAAAATAGTGTTTGTAGTAGCACTTTTTTTCTTACATAGAATTTTTTGGACGCTTTTTGACACTACGCGGTTGTCTCAGTGGTACTCCATGGCTGGTTATTGACAATACATAGTTTATTGTATATATTAAATCAGTAATTTTCATACATTGGAAGGATAAACACCTGCATCATATTCCTTAAAAAAAACAGTGAAAATGAATTATTCGGAGAAAGTTTGAGTACATGATAAAATCATCGTTGGGTTGATTGCTTACAAGGAGAAATGTTTGAACTATGAAACAAGTAGTAGTGCAGATCTTATTGGAAATATATGCGTACGTTTTTATGACAGCGAGGAGGTAAATTCCTTTGGAGTACCGCAACCATTCAACTTTGTTGATGGTGGATATGCGAGAGTGAGATATCCAGAGATAATACTGCTCAAAGAGGATGCAAACATAAAAATAATAGTTGATGATGAGGGGGCAACTTCTTGCTTGTTGTTCTGGTAACACGTTACATCTTGATAAATCACATCGTCTTCTTTCTGGTATTAATATCCAATGGAAGGTAAAAAGATGACAGGCGTACTCTTCTAGCAACATTATAAACCATATATTGTGCTATTAATAATGTATAATGTAGGGAATGTATTTTTATGTTAATATTCTACATTTTGTTATTTCAATAAAAATATTTCATGCATTACTTCGTTATATTTCCATTATTTTAAGGTACGCTAGCAGGTCAAACGTTAAGAATGTTTATTAAAAAGTCAGAGATGTAAGAAAAGGAATTTTCAAACTCAGATACTACTAGCAGGCTCATAGGGGTTCTATTAGAAACTGAGATAGGTTAACAGACACACAGAGAAAGAGAGTGAGATAGACAAAAACGCATACAAAACTTAGAATTATACATAAAGCCCGACAAAGACAGGCAATGGGACAAGCAAACATCCGTCTAGGCATACAGGCAAAAAAGAGTTAGAGACATATACAGATACATAGATTCAAACATGCAAACCGACAAAGACAGGCAATGGGACTTGCAAACACCCACTCGGACACACAGGAAAAGAGAGTGAGAGAGAAAAAAAGGCATAAAAGCACTTAGATTCAGACATAAAACAGACAAAGACAGGAACTGGGAGAAGCAAACACCCGCCCAGACACACAGGCAAAGATAGTGAGAGACAAAAAAATACATAGAAACACATAGATTCAGACATACAAACTGACAATGACGGCCAATGGGACATGCGAACACCAACCCAGACACATAAGCAAAGAAAGTCAGAGGGACAAAACACATACAAATACATAGATTAAAACAAACAAACATACAGTCACTGGGAGATGCAAACACAAAGACAGGCACTGGGACATGCAAACACCGACCCAGACACACAGATAAAGAGGGTGAGAGACAGAAAACGCATACAAATACCTGGATACAGACATACAGACAGGCAAAGACAGGCACTGAGAGAAGCAGACACCTGCCCAGACACATAGGCAAAGAGAGGGAGAGAAAAAAAATACATACAAATACATAGATTCAAACATACAAACAGACAAACACAGGCAGTGGAACAAGCAAACACCTACCCAGGCATACATGCAAAGAGAGTAAGAGAGAAAAAAACACTTACCAATATATAGATTCAGACATACGAACTGAAAAAGACAGGCACTGGGACATACAAACACCTGCCAAGATACAGAGGCAAAAAGAGTGAGAGAGACAAAAACACATACGAATATAAAGATTCAGACATACAAACCGACAAGGACAGGCACTGAGACAAGCAAACACCCGCCCAGGCACATAGGCAAAGAGAGTGAGAGAGACAAAAACCCATACAAATATATAGATTCAGACATACAGACCAACTTACTTACTTTACTTTACTTACTTAAAGCTCTTGCTCGGCAGCCTCGCCAGCGTAAAGGGAACCAGTCATCAGTGCCGTCAGTCTTCTCCAGAATGGTCGGTTCAGGGCGAGGGTTGTCGCTTCAGCC
>JAQQPU010026540.1:0-11459 GCA_029168905.1 Artemia sp. Kazakhstan ARC1039 | reverse complement strand
TTAGGACTCAGATCTAAAGTTCAGGACTGACATTTCAAGATCTTGGGAAATACTAAGAAATATGGAAAAGTGGTATGCCTGTTTTTTATTAGGTAAGGAATTGTGCTTGCGCACATAATAGCCTACTACCAATTTTTAAAGACATACAAAATAAAAGGACATATCTGAGTTTTCTTTAACAGCGATGATGATGTTGAAAAACAAGCAAACAAAGTCGTACAAAAGAAAACTTGGAATAATCCCTGAATCTTTTAAATATGATTTTGAATACCTTAAATTTAACAGAAAGCTATGCTAATGCCGAATTTTTATTATGATTTTAAATTCTAATGTTTTTCAAGGTTCTTCTAGTCCAACTAATTACTTCCCTTCGCACTATCGAGAGGCAAACCGAAAGCAGCAGTCCTTAAATTTTCCACCAAATGAAAATCCCATGTTATCTCGATCAAAAAGGGTGAGAACAATATTCAGCGCCGAACAGCTAGAAAGATTAGAAGCCGAATTCGAACGACAACAGTACATGGTTGGACCTGAAAGACTTTATCTTGCTGCAAGTTTACAGCTTACAGAGTCTCAAGTAAGTATTTGTGCTATCTTTCCGACGTATCTTATGCTATTTTACAAGACATAATACTTTGGAAACGAATTTGGGGTATATATTTGCACATTAGGGGTGTGGGGGTAAAGTATAGCGGTTCTGTATGCCTACTGTGTTAGGTACAATTATTCTGCATATTATATAGTAAGGATGGCTTTCTAACTTCACACTGTCCAGATACTTGAACCCCCCCCCATCCCCTAATGTGTACATATATAGCCCAAATTATATATTTTCCATCTATTATGTCACTTCTATTTGTCTTTTCTCAAGCTAAGCTGAAAGAAACTAACGAAAAAAACGGTTCAATAATGAGTCAACGAATGAACAACTTGAGCGGTAGTGGGTTTATCATTCAAGACTAAAAAAGAAAAAAATACATAGCAAAATACTTTAAACAATTCTGTGGGGATGGGTGCATGTTTGGGCCTATAATAATTGCAGGCTCTAAATGTATTGCGGTCTTCTCGACTTTTCAACCTCTGATTATTTCCCTTGAAGTATCAATTCAAATTAAAATAAAATAATTATTCTGATACCCAATATTTTTTCTGAGATAATAATAATAAAACAAACTTATACAAACAAATAATATTGCTTTATATTCTTTTTTTAAGAAGCTGATAGACCTAAACAATCGTAGCCATTGCGAGAGTGCGTTATATATTTTAGTGTAACGTGATCTGAAAGTAGATTGCCAAAGTGTAGAAAAATATTAAAGGTCAGGCATAATAATACGTTGGAAATCAGGGCCAGTATTTTCCCTGGGAATTAGTGACGTAGCTTCCTCAAGACATTCGTCGATTAAAAGCGCTAGGTATTGAACATATCATCTTTCTAGCCTCTTGATAAGTTCACGCCAGATTCCAATGTCAATCGTCTCAGGAAACCGCAAACCCATCGAAAAAAAATGCACATGATTTGTCTCATTAAAGAATAGATGGTTTGCGGCCGTTTCCGGTTGGGTCCTTCAAGAATATCTCGTAACTTCGTTTTTGCGACTTTATTCAAGCAACACAGGTCGATTTGACGCTCCAATGCCAGCAATGGCTCAGGAGGGTTTTTGCCTCTATCTTTTTTTGGGGAGATTGCAAGTTCCAACCTGAACTGGCAATATGTGAACCATCCGCGAATGCTATTAAATCGTCCTTGGCTTCTACGATTGGCATTATCATCGTTGGTGAGTGAAATAGTGTGCAGTAATTGGGTCTATTACTTGCTGGAGTAAGCACATGCTGAAGGTTATCAATTGGAAAAAAAACATACCAGTCACAATTCTGATCCCTGTGGAATTCCGCAAATTACTATGGTATTTTGTGGGATCGCTTCCACCTGTGTATGCTCGATTACAACCCCACTAATCTTTCTGAAAACATGAATTACGTCCCTGAGCTAGCTCCCCGATTTATATCAGGGGAGAAAGAGTCGGTCAGAGATGCCTTAGTGGTCTATCTATATGTTTTGAAGAAAGTTGAGTACAAGAATATTGAAGATACTATGTTCATTTTTCCTATATCCATTAAAAATATCTATCAAAATGTCTGAAAATTCCAAGTAGCGTGCGGTATAACAGTTACTTGTTGATATTTCAATGAGAGTGTTCGGCAAAGTGGCCTAGGAGTTGCTCGAACGAAAATGGAATACAGCCTTTGGTTACTTTCCTTTTTTAGAGCTAGAGTCAGACGCAGTGATTTAGAGGCATACGCATGTGAATAATAAACTGATGTTCACATAAAGGGCAGGGTTTCTTGGCAATATGCTAAACTTAATGGACGCCGAAAAAAATGAAACCTCAATAGTAAGTATTTTCACAAATCGAGTAACGGAAAATTTCATTGTGCCCGACTCTCGAACTTAGGGAGGTTAACGTAAAAATCGCTGAATATAAAGGACTGACCTAATATAAGTCACTACGAATAAATCTGACTGTTTCTTTTTTTTCTTCTTGAGATTTATAATCTCTGAATAAGTTTTGGTGTTTTACATCAAAACTGATGTAAAACACACACATATATTGAATACATCCGGTTTTTTTAAACTTGAAAAACTCTATGTCTGCTGAACCCTTTACTCTTATTAACTCTGGATGTTTCAGAGGTTTAAAAGATATTGAATTATGAAAGTTAATTTCAGAACTTTAGCTTAATCAAACCACACTTTAGGGTATGACAAATCTATCGTAGAAAACTTTTTAGAAACAGAGAAGTGTTGATAGCAGTGGTGTCAATTGGGGGAGGGACAAGGGGAGGGCTATGTTCCCTTCTTTGATTTTGAAAATACCTTTTAGGGGGAATTTTCATTGAAAAGTATCCTTTTAAGTATTTCTTTTGAAAAAAATATAAAATGAAAAATTTGTTCCCCCGTAGATAATAAAAAATACACTTTGCTCTTCCTCTCCCTAATTTTTGGTTTTTGACAGCAGAAAGGTGTCACCACAAACCAAAAAGGTAGAAAGGTGCTTCTAACAAGCATGAAGGATATAAAATTGGAAATACAGGTTATTGGAATATTGTGCTTAAAAATTGTTCGCAATGTACTTACTGAATATGTTAGTTAGTGTATCGTCGTCAAGTTACTTTGTTATCACCTCACCATTAGCATTTTTAATTCTATTTTTCAGCACAGTAATTTGTTCTGTATTAGCCTATTGCTAGTATTGATAACTCCTAGACTAACTTTGGAAAGTTCAAACCAGCACATGTTAGAACTTAACGTTTAAGGATTAACGCTAAATAAATCATCCATATGTAAATTAAAATAATGTATTCATTATTATTTGTCTGCCACAATTCTTTTTCAGTGTTACATTCAAATAACCAGTATTTCCAACTTTTGCTCTTTTTCAATATTACTAGAAACCCGCTTAAAAAACACAATCTTAAAATGTTGATACTCTTAAACCAACAATTAAACAATGAGCCTTGCAAAACATATTAGGTACATACACAAGGCCGTATTCAAGATTTTTTTCGGGGGGGATGGGGAGGGATTATGAAATATTTTTTCTGGGAGGAGGGGGGTTCCAAATAACTATAAAAACGCATCAAAAATGTGTTTATGTTCATTTTTGTTACGTTTTTACGAGTCGGACAAACTTTACGGAGGGGGGGGGGGAATCAAACCCCCTAGCCCCCTGGATACGGCCTTCTACATACATTATTATCATTCAATATATTTTTTTTTCAAGCCTTGGGGCTTGTGAAGGCGAATCTTGGGATATTACCAAATTCTTTGTGTAACCCTGTATTCTCCGTATGTTTGTCAGGTTTTTTGCGTCTTTTCTTGAATTTTACTCTTTTTGATAAATTTAACCCCCCATCCAAAACAGATTTCTGCAGGCATACCCTAGCTCAATCATAGTAATTTTATCATACTACTTTCAAAATTTGCTAAGCCAAAAACTTAGACTATTCACTAACCTCTATTAAGCTGATCTCTTGCGCCACAACCACTGAATTGTTTCTTTGATAGCACTTAAAGCTAAAAATCCAATTTTTACAGGTAAAAGTTTGGTTTCAAAACAGGCGGATAAAATGGAGAAAGCAGCACTTAGAGCAACGGAAAGTATTGCGCAAGAATTGTGCCCGAGAGACTGAAACATTGACAGAATCTAGTGCCGATCAAGGACCCAACCACTGAAACTTTAGCGTCAACACAGACCTCTGGCGTCGCAACAATCATACATATTATGCCCGGCACTAATGGCTTATCCAGTATTCAGGGCATTTAACTAGAATCTACCTAATGAACTCAATTTGTGAATCGAAGATTATATACACCTAAAATTATGACATCTTTGAAAAAGTTGAACACCAGTTATATACCTGATAGATAGTGTAAATTTTCGTTTAGCACCTCCATACAGATTAATTCCTATTAGACCCTTTTCCCCACCGTCATGACCTACCACATAGCCTTCGCTATTAATATATAAAATAAAACAAGATCACGTTTAAAAATTAATCTCGCTTAAATGAAAAATGAACCTTCTTTTCAGTATTCACAGCGCAACGTAAATTTAAATGAAACGATTTCGTATGCAGATATGGTTATAGTGAAATTAATCCAAAATAGCCCGCGATGACACCGATCTTAAGTAAATTCAATTGAACCTAGACGAGTTGAGTGGCACTACTGGCTACGTTTAGACATGTCCCCTATTAATTCATGACCTTCAGCAGTTGCGCAATTATTAAGATAAAAAATTTTCCTTTGTAGTAATTAATTAGAGAAAAAATTATTTATCTAGTTTAGAAAGAAAGATCTATAAACTGTAATCTTCCATATCTTTTCTCTTTTGAACTTGGGGACTATTAAGAATTAATCCACATTACCTCCAATGCAGTAAATCCAGTTCAATCAAGAATATGTTGGAAGCTATTCTTGTCATTGTTGATGTGTTTAAAGTAACCCCAGACAGTAATTTTACAATAGGCCTATGCGTAATGTTCTGTCAGGTTATATTGTCAAATTTCCGGCTTTCATTAATATTAAATAAGTGTTCTTTCATATCTAATGCACCTAATGAAATGTAAATTCTCACAAGCATAGAACAAACATTGATTATCCGATAGATTGCATCGTAGCTTTTTTAAGCATTAAACATATGATTACGGTTCATGTTTAAATTTGCGAGTTACATATTACATTTGGTACAAATGTGAACTAATTTATTTTAGTTGATTGAGTTTATTGTTCACCATATTTTATTCAGGTGTGTGGTTATTATAGTGAAGAAACTATAAGAGCAACTTCGACGTGTGACCCAGAAAGTAGCGTAGAAAGAATAAATAGTGTTCCAAGAAGTTTCATTGACTCGAACTCATGAAGTTTCATGATGTTTTATGAACTGTAGTTCAAGAAGTTTCATGAACCGTAATTTTACATTACCGTTTTGTCGTTCTAGTCGTCATATCATCATAATATATTTCGTCAGTGACATGTTTCTGTATTTTTGTTGTATGTCTATGTAAATAATGATGAGCAGATTAAGAAAAAAAAATAAACCGGAATATGCAACTATTGAAAGTTTTCTCGGATAGCTTCCTCTTTTTCTTTTGTATGGGACTTAATATATTAGGGAAAGAAAAAATTAACTTAATGTTGCTTGAATATTGACCCTAAACTAGAGAGATTTACTTGATTATTATTTTATTTCTTTTTTTTTCGGTGTTTATTACATTCATTGGTATTAAAACCGTTAGTAACATTCCAGACCGTATCCAGGGGGTGGTGGTTGAGGGTTTGAACCCATCCCCCCAAAAAATATTTGTCCGACTCGTAAAAACGAAACGAAAATGCATACAAACATAGTTTGGTGCGTTTTTTAAAGCCTTTTCGTACCCCCCTCCCCCCGAATAAAAATCCTGGATACGGCCCTGGTATCTTTACTATTTCTTTGAAATTCAATGAACCATCAAATCAAAAATATTTCTTTCTTCTTGAAAGGACAGTACCACATGTTTGTCAGTGTTGCCACGTTAGAACTAATTGGTTAAATTTGACAATGCTTTCTTTCCGTGAATTCTAACACTAGCAACCTATTAGTTCCCAAAAACCACTACACCTTCAACGGAAAGCTACAAATTCTCAAGGTGTTTGGTCCCATATGTTGTTGGCTTTTTCATCCATGTTTCTTGTTTTTGAAACTTGGCATCCGTTACTACCAAAACCGCATTATTGCATACGAATAAGTTTTTCGTTAAAAACTACATTCCCAATTTTTCTTAATATATACCTGACTGTATAAACCCCTACTTAACCAATCCAAGCAATAATATTTTATTTTCACTGTCCTTGGTAGTTTGACCAGCAGGGTAGGGGAACGTACGCATCATTTTCTTCGGGTGGATGGAGGGGAGGTTGAAATTGGTAAAAGAGCTAAAAATTAAAGCACGCTATATGGAAAATATGAGAAACACTGGGACAAATCGTCAAGGGTTTTAGATGGAGGGGAGTGAGACTGGGTCTGAGTGCCCGTATAGGGATATTTACATCAAAGACCTGAATAAAAGTCAAACATGCAAAGTTGCAAAACCACGAAAAATGTTTATATTTTGAACTCCCAGGGATCGGGTGGACAATACAAAGAAATACAGAAATCCGGTCGAGTTGTTTCTTGTCCGTTCTATATTTTTCAGTTCACGCGAAGTGATGGCTTTAATCCTCGCAATTCCTCGGAACTCATGCTGCCCCAGACTTTTCTACCTTTTTTGCGGTTAAGCATATGTATGTAATCCTTACGTTACACAAAAAAAAAACCTCCAATAAAAGGAGAGCTCACCCTGCAGCACCCATATTACAGGGTTAGTAAAAAACATTCCAAGACAGAAAAATTGTCATGAAAAACTACTTTGTTCTTGCCCATTCTTTTTGCCTGCTTTAAAAAGGCGCTTTCAATTTACGAAAAAATGAATCTTCTTCCAATTTTCTGGGACCATATTGGTTCAATGAGATTACCCATGGGATAAAAACAAACCAACAAACGCGCATCCGCGATCTTTGAGCCAGGAAAAATGAAAAAATTCGAATTTTTGTAGAGACTTGAAACCTCGGCCATAGAGTTCTCTGATATACTGAATTTGATCTTACAATTTTAGCCGTTATTGAGGTTTGCCTGTTTTTCTTTTTTAATCAATCAAATTTTCTCAGGCTCTTGACTTCTGTTGAGTAACTTTGAACTTAACAAATTTTACATATTTATAATTACCATAAAAATACAATTCCTTTGGTGTATTTATGTCAAAATTCACTTTTTAGAATTTTCATTACTATTAGCACTTGTTGCTTTACTTACAGTTCGTTACCCCAAACTGTTGGAAGACTATAAACCTTCCCACCAGAAAGTAAAAAGAGTGCGAACGCTGAAGTCCATTAGCTTAGCAGCTGGTCAAGTATCACTGAGTTCCTCCTTCGAACTATAGATTAGGCTAACAGAAAAAAAAAATTAGAGGCACAAACCTCCTTTTTCCAACACAAACACACATAAAAAAGATCGTACTAGTTGTACATCAAGGAGGCACACTTGTACCTCTTAAAAGAGGCGACCCACCACAATGTTAAGCGATTTCCGGTCCTAGTGATCGCAGAGAGACGGCGGTGATTGCATTTTGTAGCCTAAGCTCAAACTAAGAAACATGCAAAATTTCACCCCCCTCCGACTTTATCTTCATGGGGGGGAAAGTGGACCAGAAGTTTCAACCCTCCCACCACAGCCCCCTTTAACGTTGTTCGATCGGGCTGAAATTTAGAAGATAAGCTTTCCTAGGGCCTGGGAGCTTATTCTCAAAATTTAAGCTCAATCCAATCACTCTTCCCTGTTTTCCAAAAACCAAATATAGCCACTTAATGTTCATCAAGTTATTTTTTTTTTATCAGTAACGCCTACAGGCCACAGTTGGCAACGGATCCGGGTGAATGAGGACTCATTCGAAGCGGAATTCGACCTGTTAGGGCCTTTTGATATTTTCAGACCGAAAAAATTATCCCCCGAATTTACATTTACGAAAAACCTTGTTTTCCCATAAGAGCCCATGTTAATTTTTGAAATTCCTAAAAGCATAGTATTTCATTATTAAATTAGATAAAAATAGTCCTCTTAACCTGACAAGACCGACTGTGAGCTTCCAAAAATTCCAGCTCTTTCCCAGAAGTTTTTTTTATCGAAAAACGAAAATCTTACTTTGTATTCGCTTGCGTCGGAAATAGATTGCAGAGACTTTGACAAAAAAAACCGTTGGGTTTTTTCTGTTGCCGAGCCAATAAAAATAACTAAACAAGTCTCTGATAGTACAATGGTCAGTATTCCTGTCTGTCATGCGGAAGACCCGGATTCGATTCTCCGTCAGAGTAAATTTTTTAATATATTGAATTTAAAGTAGTATCTCTTAAATTTAAATTTTAAAAAAGGAACTCAGTCTCTTTTTTAAATCCAATCTATTAAATCCTTCGGCTCAACAGGCGTCTCCAGAAGAATATCACAGTCGGCCTTCAGCTTACAGGTAAGTCTCCATTGCTTTGACAACATGCCGTATACCCGCATGCTCGAAGAAAAGTTGAAAAAAGAAAATCTTACTGTGCATTTGATTTGAGTATTCAGGAATTAAAAGCCTTAACACAAGAATCTTTAAAAGCGGGGGGTTTGGGGGGCAGCAGCCACCCAACTTTAACTCCTGACACGATCAGCTAACAGTTACTCAAGCAATAATAAGTAATAAACTGTACAAAACCGTGCAGAAATTATTTGAAAAAAACTACGTTTTCTAAAGAGTTAAAGAGGCTGAGTCACAAGTTCGAACCTTAAAAACAGGGATTAGGAGATACAGTTGGGGGGCTGCCCCCCCCCCCCCAAACCCCCCACTTTTGCAGCCTTTTTTGTTAAGATTTTAATTTCGGGGGTCTACAGCCCCCCTCAACCCCCGCTTTTTCCCTTACAAAGAAATGCTTTGCAACACGAACGAAGTCTGCTTGAATTTTTTACCGTACGAACACCCTATTGCATCTCTTTGATTAGAAACAGTACTGAGCCTGTTTGCTGGATTTTTTACAGGAGATTTTTCCCTAACCGATAACAAGCTATAATGTGATGAACTTAAATATTTTGAACAGAAAAAACAGGGAACAGAAGAAGGGCTCAGCATAAACAAGCAGTTTAGGTTCAGGTAGGTTCAGGTGCATCTATTTTTCCATCATACATAATCACACTGAATGCATAACTATACCTGGTAAAGAGACAAGTTTGTAGTTATAACTGTAACAGACTGAGTTGACATTGCCAAATTCTCTGAAGATTAAAAAAAAATGCTATTGAAACAGTTTCATTCGTGTTGGTACGACCAACTGATTGCAGGCTACAGGACTTGAAAAATCTTAACAAAAGAGGCTGCAAAAGCGGGTTTTTTTTTGGGGGGGGGGGCGGCAGCCCCCCAGCTGTACCTACTAATCCCTGTACGTTTTAAGGTTCGAACTTGTGACTCAGCCTCTTTAACTCTTTAGAAAACGTAGTTTTTTTTTCAAATAATCTAAGAATGCCATGATTATGAGCTTTTCTCTTACCTCCTAATAGGTTTTGTTTGGGATAAATTAAAAAAAAATTTCCACAAAATAAGTTTTAAAAGAAAAGTAAAAAACTCCATTAAACAAAAAATGAGCAAAAATAAAATCAAATAATCTATCAAAAAACCTTATACGCCCCAGGGCATAACTTACAACCCTTGCCCTGAGGGCTATGGGGGGTTATCATCCTCAAAGACCTAATTTCCAGGACTTTCAACTACGTTGAACAAAATGGCTATCTTAAAATTTTGATTGGACGTGTTTGGGGGAAAGGTGGGCGTGAGAGAGGGGCTAGTTGCCCTCCTATCACTTTCGACTATTAAAAAGGGCACTAGCCCTTTGAATTTCCAATCGAATGAGCCTTTTTTGAAGTTTCTACGACAACGCTTTCTATTAAAGCCTTATTTGGCCCCAGGACATAACCCTTGCCCTGAGGGCTGTGGGGCGTGTCCTCCTCAAAAACATAATTTATATTTGGAAACCAACTACGCTGAACAAAATGGCTGTCTCAAAATTTTGATTGGATGTGTTTCGGGAAAAGGTGGGCGTGGAAGGGGTGTTAGTTGCCTTCCATTCACTTTCGACTATTAAAAAGGGCACAAGCAACTCCAATTTCCAATTGAATGAGCCCTTTTCGAAGTTTCTACGACAACTTCTTCGATACGAAGTGCCTTGGTATAAAGGGGAAAAAATGGTAGATTGTGCCAACATCGTTCTTATATGCCCCCAGGGCATAACTTAAAACACTTGCCCTGAGGGTTGTGGGGGAGTGACCTCCTCAAAAACATATTTCTATCTGGAAATCAACTAAGCTGAACAAAATGGCAATCTCAAAATTTTGATTGGATGTGTTTCGGGAAATGGTGGACGTGGAAGGGGTGTTAGTTGCCTTCCAATCACTTTCGACTATTAAAAAGGGCATAAGCCTCTCCAATTCCCAATTGAATGAGCCGTTTTCAAAGTTTCTACGACAACTTCTTCGATACGAAGTGCCCTGGTCTAAGGGAAGAAAATAATAAATAATACATTGTGCCGACATCGTTCTTATATGCCCCCAGTGCATAATTTAAAACCCTTCCCATGAGGATTGTGGGGGAGTGACCTCCTTAAAAACATATTTTCTATCTGGAAATCAACTACGCTGAACAAAATGGCTGTCTCAAAATTTCCATTGGATGTGTTTGGGGGAATGATGGGTGGGGGGTGGCTAGTTTCCCTCCAATCACTTTCGACTATTAAAAAGGGCACTAGCCACTCTAATTTCAAATTGAATGAGCCCTTTTCGAAGTTTCTACGACAACTTCTTCAATACGAAGTGCCCTGGTCTAAAACCAAGAAAAAAAACAATACATTGTGCCAACATCGTTCTTTACTTAGGCAGCGCTATTGTGCTGCGTATGATTATGACGTTTCCTTTTGCTGCAAGTGATAATGACAAAATTTCAATGATTCCCTTCCTCATCAGTAGAATGCGCCTTCTGGATTTGCGTGAAGCTATAGCAATTTCTATGTTATTCTGGACCTTGTATACGCCGTTTCAAAGAGATTCCTTTCTGTGCTATTCTGGACCTTGTATACACCTTTTCAAAGAGATTCAGAGCTCCCTCAGATGGCATTATACTTCTACTACTTTATGTTCCTTCCTGTATTATTCTGGACCTTGCATAACGTGTTATGAAGGACAAGTTTTTCTGACACAATTTACCAGATTTCTAGTTCATGATATATATGTCTTTTTTAGTGACAAACCTGTATTATAAAACCAGCGCGTCTTGTTTAGCTGTTAATATATATCAATTATTTTTTT
>JAQQPU010026538.1:1159-11460 GCA_029168905.1 Artemia sp. Kazakhstan ARC1039 | reverse complement strand
TTCTTTAGACAAGGGCGCTTCGTATCGAAGGAGTTGTCGTGGGAATTTCGAAAAGGGCTCATTCGATTGAAAATAGAAAGGGCTGATGCCCTTCTTAATAGTCGAAAGTGATTGGAGGGCAACTAATTCCCCTTTCACTGTCACCTCCCACGTCCATTACGTTTAAAAACTAAATGTTGCCTTAAGATTAAATCAAAATGCACTGTGATAACTCTAATTCCCAATAAGGCATCTCAGCAGTATCACAAGAACGACTGAGGGTATTATGTTCAAACTTTAGGGGCTACTTCTGCGCTTAAAATTTAACCAAATCAAAACAGCGTAAGTGTATCCAAGCTATCAAAGAAAGTAAACAGACTTTTTTGCGAATGGTATCAAGAACAAAATTTGCAGTTTACTGAAAAAAATATAAATGTTTTTACTTTTATAACTTTAATAAATCAAATAATATTAACATTTTGATTACTAAATATCAGCATATGTATATTAAACTGATAACGCACATTCATTTGTATTTTTTCAGTAAAGTACAAATTTTGTTCTGGCCTTGGGAAGGCATAGGGGTTTTGCGCCCAACTTAGTTTATTTCTGCTCGTTTTGAGTTTGACTCGGTTATTTATTGTAATTTATGTTCGATTTGGGTTTCATTTATTTATCGATGCTGATTTGTGGTAGTTTCACGCTTGGTAGATTTTTTTATTTTATTTTTGCTCATTTTTTGTTTAATGGAGTTCTTTACTTTTCTTTGAAAAACTTATTTTGTGGAAAAAAGTTTTTTTTAATTAATAACCAATCAAGAGAACTTATGCTGGCATGACTTTCAAAATTGTAATTCCTGATTTTACTGTTACTAAGATAAAAAAAGATTAAGGAATAACAAAAATTATGTTTCAATTTAAAAATGTAAATACACATGATGTAAATGGTGGAACGTGACATATTCTGATTGGCTGTAGTCGAAAATCCTAGACTTTGAGTTCTATACTCTAGAGCTGGATGCTTGGCTGTAACTTGTTTAGCCAAGTACCAAATTTTACTTGTGAACGGTAGTTGCCTGGACATTGATGTCTGGCCAGACACAAGTCTAGACAAAGATTCTAGCTAGACACGCATGTGAACGCCGCTTTAGAAATCTCGAAACTCTACATCTTAATAATGGTTATGAAACTGACCTCGGATTTGAGTTTTATTCTAATCTATGCAAACCCCTGGGAAACTCTTATCTGGTTCAAATTCACGACCTACCCTCTTCTTTTCATAAGTCGAGACAGTGTATGCATTAAAAAAACAAAACAAAAAAAAACTCTAGATTTGGCGCCGGACATAATTAGAATTGTGCAATTTTCAATATAGGGGAGGTCACTATGTCAAACGCTTTGTAGTTACATAATGTAGAAGTAGCAATATGGAAATCGCTTTTTATTGGATTTGAGAGTGCCAGGTTTAAAAAATACGTATTTACCAAACATAATGAAATCAGTAAGGAAGAACGAGAAACAAATAAAAAAGGCAAACCAATAATATTCCTTTATTCGCTTTTACTTCACACAGAAGATCCTCTTTCTCACTCCACTTATACCTGGTACAGAAGATGAAAAAAAAAATATATTATCTCCACTTAAACATTAACTGTTTTTGAGGATGCACTATCAGATACACAAATTATATGCAACAACGTGGCAAATTGAATCAAGCAGAAGAAAATGAAGAAAAAAACAAATTAAAATCCCAATAAATAATGGCAGTCTTCTAGCCATTATCTTTATAAATATAAATCTAATTTTGAAAACGGCTTAAGTCAAAGTTTGTGACTAAAACACGTGTTTAATGTCATTGCTGTCAGATGTTAGCTCCAAACGGGTTTGTAAAATCTCAAATATAACGTAAAAAGTCTTATGGGAATAAATCAAATGGATTTTCAATTTCTTAATATACTACTAGTACTACTACTACTACTACTACTAAGAACTCCCCGTAGCAGCAAGCCGCCTGAGGCCAACACAGCTACGCTAGCTCCTCCTCCATCCCACTCTATTCAAAGCCTCCCTCTTTACACCCTCACAGAAGGTTCCCATTTCTCTTCAATCTTTTTTATGACATTATCCGACCCCAACCATTGACGACTTGCTTTCCGTTTAGCCTTAGACGGTTGGCCGAAAAGGACAAACCTAGGCAATCTGTCATCTTTGATCCACAAAACGTGCCCTAGCCATTTCAACCTTTCTTTCATTATATCAAAGGGAGCGCAATAGCACTGCTTAAGTAAAGAACGATGTTGGCACTAGACCCCGGCGCCGCGCCGGTGGATCGACCAAACGCCGCCAACGAGAGGCCCGGTAGACCACCACCGAAGTGCAGCTACGTCACCGACGTGCCGCCGCCGGCAGAGGCGTTCGGCTGACTTCGAATTAATTTTGCGGCAATTCTTTGTAGCGTCAACCGCAAAGTCGGAGCTTTTCTTTCTTGTGTGGTTTAGTATTTCGATTTTCCTAATTAGAAATCAAGCAGGGCTTGCACTATCCCCGAATTTTCGGGCATTTCCCCGAAAAGCAATGCGTCACCCCAAAAAAAATTTGCTTCCTCGAAAATCACCCAATCACGGTGCCACCTTTAGCGATTTATCACCAGTGACTTTCCCTGCCAAACATTACTTTGCATACCATAATTCTTCACTACTCTCTTGTTCGTTAATTTTCGTCTCTTTTGTTACTTTGCATAAAAACAAGACAGATGCAATTGCAATATACACAGTTCTTCATACGTTGACAAAAAAAAAGAAAAGGATCGTCTTTATGAAATGAGATTAAACCATTTCGAATGCAGTTTCCCAATGGCTATTTCTTACACCATTTGTAGTCAAGAATTTTGTTCTTAAGTTAAATAGAACACATTCACTTTTATACAGCTTCAGTTGGATTTTGAAATTGATAGTCGACAGATTGCTTCTACAGCTGAATTGTAAGTTTGCAGAATTTTGTTTTCTTTTGCTGTTTATAGATAAGATTTTCTTAATGTTTAATACACAATCGTCGAATGCCTAATAGATTAAAGAAAATACAATCTTCTTTCTAAAAAAATTTACACCCCCCCCCCAAAAAAAACCCTTTTATTGAACAATTTAGCTACAGACTAAGCCATGTACAAGGTTGGGGGATTTAAGATTGAAACAGAAGTTACCCTAAAAATATGATTCATGAGAAAATTGTAAATTATTGCCTATAGGGGGGGGGGGGGGAATTTTTTTTTAATTGAAAGTAGGATGCCAACAAGATAATTATTTTTTTTTTATTTAAAGTGATGACTGAAGAAAATGATATCAAATTTCTTGGGAAACCATTGAAATATTTGGATAGACCCAGCCCCCCCCCTCTTATTGGGACTTGTTGATTGTCTTGGGTATTTTGCAATTTCTCATAGGCTACTGGCCTTATTTGGCTTCTGTGTGTGCTCTCTTTTAATTAGATTCTTTGGATCTTATTGAATGCCACGGCGAATCTATTACTCAGTTTTCCAATAATTTGAGGTATCTGAATAATTTCAACATTTTTGTTTTTGTCATTGTACCCCTTTACTCATACCCTCATTTTTTTTTCAAGGAAACACTAAGCTGTTTAACGTTATTTCGAGTGTTTGTTTGAACCATAGTGACCTAGTTAATTATTAAGTAAATTATTTTTTTAATGTAAATCTCAAATTTTTTATTCAAAATAAGGATGCCAAAAAATTAATTTTTTTTTTTTGCAATTTAAAGCAGAGACGGTATCCTATCACGGTGGTATCCAGAGGGGGGAGGGTAGGGAGCTATTATAATTAAATGATAATACTTCGATTTTTTTTTAAAACAGGGATGCCAATACGTTAATTATTTTTTTTAATTTAAAGCAGAGACGGTATCCTATCAAGATGATATCAAGAGGCAGGCATAGGGAGTTATTATATTTAAGTGATAGTACCTTGAATTTTTTTTTTATTCAAAGCAGGGATGCCAAAAAGTTATTTTTTTAATTTAAAGTAGCCAAGGTATTCCATCAAGGTGGTATTCAGAGGGGGGGGGGGGGGGGTGGGGGGGGTGTTATTTTTTTTTAATAATAATATCTCAAATTTATTTATTTTTTAAAGCAGGGATGCCAAAAAGTTAATTATTTTTTAAATTTAAAGCAGAAACGGTATTGTTGGGACCTTTGGCCCCTTTTGTTTCAGAAAAATGTCCTTTTTATAAATTTAACTTCATTTATGCCGGGAAAGCTTTTATTACGATGTCTGAAGAATCCACTAATTAGCGAATGTCTGAAAAAGCCAGTTGAGCGATGACTCATACAGCTTAAATTTAGAGCTTAAAAAGCTTCAAAGGATGCTGGGAGTCTTATTTGATTCGGCCATTCATCGCCTTTGGTCAGAGGTGCGTGCGCAAGCGCGCGTACCAATAAACAATAAATACTCAGTTTCGTTTTGAGTTCTTTTATAGCGTGTCTTGAATACAGCAAGATTTTTTTTATACTATGTGCTCTCTTAACTTTTCAGCCTAGGTCGAGTCTAAAGAGATAGTTAGAAATCTTATCGGTAACCCTTGGCTTTTAAAAGTGGCCCTGGGACCATTCGATCACGCTAGTAGATACGGAACCGTTGGAATAACCGCGGAAATCCCACTATTTTGGGCCGACGAGGGATCTCCCCCTCCAGTAAATGGCATAGCAACTCTTTGCGCCATTTTTGCCTTTAAAAGTGGTGACCCCCGTACATCCTCCTCCAATAAGTGGTGGCAGCAAGAAAAAGAACTATCAACAGCACTGATAGCAAAAGAATTTTGCGTTTTCGAAGAGACGGGTGAATTTGGCCTAGAGAGTGGCCTATATGATTATATATATAGAGAGAAAAAAATACGGAATTAATTAATAAGAAGGTCTTTAATGGGCTGTGTGTCTTGTTAGACAAATATAAAAAAGAATAACGTGAAATTAATGAGTTGAGTTTACAGTGGGGGAATCTCCGTATTTAAAAGTATTACAGGGTTTAAGGACAGATAAGAAAACATTGAAAGTTGGATTATTATTTGAGTGAATTGGCGGACTTAGATATAATCTTCAGTGACAAAGGTTATAAGAGTATTGAGGACGGCAAATTAGGAGAATTTGTCAGTTTGTGCGCACATTGGACAAGGAAGGTGGGAAGCACCTGTTCTATTGAGTAATCTGCCCAGGAGGAGATTATGTTTGGAATACGAGTATCCCGGAGGGATACGTGATTTGTTTTACAGGGTAGTTCCCCTGTTTGAGTTTAGTCCAGCTAATTCACTAGTGGAATATTCGCGCCGTTTTTCAGTTTATTTTCTCGTCCAACTCCTGTTAATTCGTTTTTCGGAAATATATTTCACTCGCGTATAACTGCTTGTTGTGAAAGAAGTCGTTAATCACTAATGAAGTCAAGATATTTCGGTTATTTGAAAATTTGTTGAATATTATTACACGGATCTGATAATTGATAATAGTTATTGTGTACCATAATTTTTGCGTGACAGTTTTTGAGCTTACCAAGATTGACTAATTGAATAAGAGATAAAATAATCGGAAAGAAGTATACGCGGTAAAATGAGGGGTTACGAAATAAACAAGGAAGAAATAATATGTGAAAAAACAAGACGAACTCATCCCTCAGAGGCTGTGCCAAATGAAGGGGAGTTGCGGGATAGAGATAGTACAGATATGGAACAAATGAATTCAGAAAATGAATTAAGAAGAAATAATGACACATGGAATTTTGAAATAATGTCGGACAGAGATAAGATGAACTCAAGACCGAGAAGGGCGAGTGAAGCCCATAGAAAAAGTACGAAAATAGAAAGAAAGGCTAATATGGAGGCCCTTGAAAGAGCGCACCGAGAAAATAAGGAAAAAATGCAGGCTGAGAAAGATGCAATTAGAAAGATGGAAATTATTGACAGTGTTCTTTTATTAAGAAAAAAATTAAGAAAAAATCTAGACCACGGAAAGTATATACCTCTACCTTACATAAAATACTTGAAGAGAAAATAGAGGAGGAAAGAAAAGTACGTATAGAGGCTGAAAGAAAAGCCAGAGAGCAAAAAGAGGCGGAAGATAGGAAACAAAGAGAGAAAGATAAAAGAGAAAAAGAGGAAGAAAGACAGGCCCGTAGGGAAGCCGATAAAAAATATTACCAGGATGTTGCAAAAACAATTGACAGACTAATGAAAACTCGTTGGGGAAATTCGCAAAGTGACATTTTATCACAAGTTACTTATAGGCTGTCAGATTTGTCTAAGAATCAATCGCGAGAAAAAGAAAATTACCAGACATTAAACACATTTACGGGAAAACATGATACTTTGTTGACTGCGGGGGAAGGTGGACCGGCCCATAAAACAAATTGGGAGGCTGCGCTGCCCTTCGAAAAAAAGAAATGCTTGATAGTCAAAATGATTATAATCTGGTAAAAATTGATTCCTCGGATCCTTTTTCTAAAAATTGCCATAATAAAGAGGAGAAAGTAACCTATAAAAGAACGAATTGGGCTATAGCACATAATCAAGGAAATATAGACGAGTTTGTGAAATCACATGAAATAGAAGGAAAATTAAACGGAAAATTGACCGAAATGGTAATTGACTCAGGGAGTGAGCAAACTTTTGTGAGAATGGACCTAATTAATAGAATGGAGATAAACCATAAAAATAAGATTACAACATTGTGTTATTATGGAAATAAGCACCAATGCCCGTCTGCTTGGGTAAGAATAGAAATTGCAAGGAACGACGGTACAATCCAAAGAAAAACGATAAAAGTAGGCTTAGTACCTACTCTAGCAGAGGATGTTTTAGTAGGAGGAGACTTTGGAGATATCGGAAATCTCCTATCTTTAAAAGCGACTTCTTCAACAGTGGGAAAATTACAAAATAACACTACGACGGAAAAATATGCTGCTTCGTTGACAAGGCGGGGAGGTTGACCGGCCCATAAAACAAATTGGGAGGCTGTGCCACCCTGTTGGAAAAACGAAATACTTGATACGCGTGTTCAAAATGTTGATAATCCAGAAAAATGGGATGCGGAAGAAAAAAGACCAAAAAATATTGAAAATAAGTCGCGCGAGAATGATTTTCGGGAAAATTTCCAGAAAATGGAAAACTTGAAAACACTTTTAATGAATATGAGACGCAAACAAGTACAGGCCAAAACGAAGCGCTGAGTGTACCACAGAATAAGGAGACGAAATTTATTGTACGAGCTTTTCCTCGTAGAGTTCGAGAAATTTTAGTACAATATGAAAAACCAAATGTCGGAGTTCACTTCCCATTTGATGACGAAATGTTTGTAGCTGCGGTAAGAATAAAAAAGACTAAAAGAGAGAAGAAAGATATTAAGCGGAACTACAATAAAGAAAGGCAGTCAAAGATGGACACTGGAGTCCAATTCAGATTTCATGACGATTTATTTAATGCTACTACAAAAGAAAAGAAAACTAAGATAGAGAAAAGAGATATTAAACGGAGCTACAATGAAGTAATGCAGTCAAAGATGGTGGACACTGGAGTCCAAATCAGATTTAACGATGATTTATTATTTTGTGCAAATGACAAAATTGAGAAGAGTAGAGATGAAAAGAGGAGTGTAAAAAAGAGTCAAAATTTGGAGATTCAGCCGGCAGTGGCGAAAAATAAAATGTTGGATGGGCTGTGCCTTGATAACATAAATAATAGAGGGGACAAAGAGGTCCAAAATCCACTGGGAAAATTACGAAATTACAATAAGACGAAAAAACTTAGGAGGGAGGAGAAGACCCATGACATAGAATTGACTTGTCAACAACGAGTTACAGAAAGATTGAAAGGTACTGAATTTTGAGTTGGATCGAACAATTTTGGGATGGAATCTGATATTGGTATGATCAACTCAAAAGAGGATTTGTTCCTTTTTTAGGGAAAGGAATCCCTTGGGGAAGATCCCTGCGGGAAGACATGAAAGATAGCCCTTTTCCTCGATGCACAACTGGCGGACAAGTTGTGAGCCCTTTACTGAAGCCTTGTCTTTCCAGTCTTCAATATTATCTTCATCCCTCATCGCCGAGCATTATTCATTCAATTATTTTAGGGGACAAGACCCAGAAAAAAGCGATTCAAGGTTCGCTCAGATTCTTACTTCATTTTCCTGAACTCCTATCGTTTTCACAGGCCTGTGTATTTTCGGCCTTAGACTATTTGAAATTATGTCAAGGGGCAATTTACTTTTTTATTGAGATGTGGGGTTGTTTCCACAGATGGAAATTAAGAGGATAGTGCAGCCAATTTTTCATGATGGCTGGCATCATCACATGTGCCAGAAACTGATTCTCTGCTCCTCTCAAATGTAAATTCGTGAAAGCGAGAAAATTTTTTGTTTTTGATTGTGCTACGCACAATCATTGTCTACGAATCTTGGGGACTTCAACTTTGAAAACCAAATGCGGATGTTAGACGATCTAGACCATGGTGGTTCTACAATAGAGACGTGGGGATGACGACGAATCCTGAAGCAATGGAAGTACAGACACAGTGGGAAGAGAGAAGAAGCAAGTTTGGTGATTTTGAAGTTGGTGTTATTTATTTTATGTTTTTTTGTGCTCTGACCCATGGCGTGATGGCGGTCATTTTTCTTAGGAGGGAGGTGTTGGGACCTTTGGCCCCTTTTGTTTCAGAAAAATGTCCTTTTTATAAATTTAACTTTATTTATGTTAAATATCTAAACCCCGGGAAAGCTTTTATTACGATGTCTGAAGAATCCACTAATTAGCGAGTGTCTGAAAAAGCCAGTTGAGCGATGACTCATACAGCTTAAATTTAGAGCTTGAAAAGCTTCAAAGGATGCTGGGAGTCGGCCATTCATCGCCTTTGGTCAGAGGTGTGCGCGCAAGCGCGCGTCTTAAAGTGTATTCGTTAAGTGTAAGATTTTTGTCTTTAGTTCCGTTTTGAGTTCTTTTGTAGCGTGTCTTGAATACAGTAAGAATTTTTATACTAAATACTCTTTTAACTTTTCAGCCTAGGTCGAGTCTAAAGAGATAGTTAGAAATATTACCGGTAACCCTTGGCCTTAAAAGTGGCACTGGGACTATTCAATCACGTTAGTAGACACAAAACCGTTGGAGTAACCGCGGAAATCCCACTATTTTGGGCCGACGAGGGATTCTCCCCCTCCAGTAAGTGGCATAGCAACCTCTTTGCGCCATTTTTGCCTTTAAAAGTGGTGACCCCCGTAACCCCCTCCTCCAATAGGTATCCTATCAAGGTGGTATCCAGAGGGGGGGGGGGGTAGGGAAGTATTATATTTAAATGATAATATTTTTTGTTTTTATTGAAAGTAGTTTTGTTTTTATTGAATTGTTTTTATTGAAAGTAGGGATGCCAAAAAGTATTTTTTTTTTAATTTAAAGCAGAGACGGATCTTGTAGAACATTATATGGCTGCTTTAAAAAAAACACAAAAGGGAGTGCGAAGGGAGGTGAGAGAAGAATATGAAAGTTTGGTTGCTACTAATAGCTACTAGGTGGAGTATCCTATGAAAGTGTACTGTCAATGAGTAGAGAAAGTAACTTTGTAAATTTAAGCTGTGATTTGAGAAAGACTGATGAAAACATTAATGTTTGTGGTCAACATTGATCGCGCCAGTGGCGCGCCACCAACACCTCACCGACGGCGTGTCGCCGCTGCTGTTTTTGGCCCCACCGCCACCGGTCTTCCCTCATAGGCGCAGCGCTGGGGTCTAGTTCGCACTATGTATTTTTCTTTTCTAGACCAGGGCACTTCGTATCGAAGGAGTTGTCGTAGAAACTTCGGAAAGGGCTCATTCGATTGGAAATTGAAATGGCTACTGCCCTTTTTAATAGTCAAAAGTGATTGGAAGGCAACTAACCTTCCACGCCCACCATTTCCCCAAACACATCCAATCAAAATTTTTAGATAGCCATTTTGTTCAACGTAGTTGATTTCCAGATAGAAATTATATTTTTGAGGAGGACATTCCCCCCCCCCCCCCACAACCCTCAGGGAAAGGGTTGTAAGTTATGCTTTGGGGTCATATAAGTTTTTATTGAAAGTTTTGTCATAAAAACTTAAAAAAGGGCTCATTCGATTGGAAATTCAAAGGGCTATTTCCCTTTTTAATAATCGAAAGTGATTGGAGGGCAACTAACCCCCCTCTCACGCCTACTTTTTCCCCAAACATGTCCAATAAAAATTTTTAGATAGCCATTTTGTTCAATTTTGTTGAAAGTTTGGAAATTAGGTTTTTAAGGATGACAACCCCCACCCCCCCCTA
>JAQQPU010026536.1:0-11461 GCA_029168905.1 Artemia sp. Kazakhstan ARC1039 | reverse complement strand
AATGTAAACAAGAACCAATCAAACAGTTCATGACAACGAGCTGTGAGTAATGATCAAAACGGGCTAATACTAACCGAAACTCTAAAAAAGGGGTTTTAGTAAAAATACCCACATAAAAACTAGGCTTTTTATGATGATTCCAAATATATGAAATTCATCTAGTTTAAAGTTACCAATCAAAGGATAGGAGCTTAAGAAAACTTGGCTGATCTTCCAAAAAGGAAGAAATACCACAAACAAATTCAATTGATCTTGATAAAGATAAAAAAAAGGATATCAGCGAACCCTATTGTAGAGGCTTCAAGCTTCTATCAACAAAAATGCGGAATTTTGGATTTTTTCCCAAAAGAGAGATTGCGAATGCGCGCTTATTTGTTGTTTTATTTCAGAAGTGATCGTATCAAACTGATGGTCCTAGATAATCAGGAGAGGGCTTATTGAAAAAGAAACTAAAAGATATAGTGCCACCTTTGAGTAGCAAAAAAATTGTACCATAAGAAAGTGCAATTTTCTGCCATTTTGTGGCAGGAAAATGCGATTTTGCCCAAAACAGGGCCAAGTTACTATCGATTGAAAACTTTTGAGATGGCCAATTGATTTAAAAGTATCGGAGAACTGCATATTGAGCTTCCCAGTTTCAGAGGTATCGGTGCCACAAAGTGGCGCGAATGTTTTTAAAAGTCACATAGTCAATACAAGATAAATGAATGTTAGACATGATTGGTAAACATTAGACGTTTATTTCAAAGTTCCATTTAACAAAGTTGATTCGCTTGATATTTCACACAATTATATAAAGTGATGTACAATTGTACATCAGCTATTACGATGGAGTGCCAGTAGGTCATTGTATAGGCGGGTGGGGGTGATGCCAGATGCGTCCAAGAGTGCATTTTAACGCCCACATTTTCTAAGTCTCCATGAACCTTCAGATAAATACAGAATGGGCTCAGGGGGCATTGTTGGTGGGTAGAAATTAACCCTTAGTCTCCCTTCATTAGGACTAAACTTGAATGTGGGTGCTGCGGGGTGACAGTCTTCTCTTATTGCAGGAAAAAGTTTTCTTCTCTAACATAAAAGATTTCATTCGTATTGTTACTGGCACAAAAAATGGAAAGACGGAAAAGGGAACAATTGATTAGCACCGTCATGGTATTTACCTGAAGGGAGAGGCAGATGACACCAGGAGCTTTGGTTTAATCGACATTTAATTGGAAATTTATTTATTAATGTTTATTTGTTTTCATATTACGCAATTGGCGGTAAAAGTATGAGATTTTTCACGTATTTCATATATGTATTGTATTTTCTTCTTTTTTTTTATACTCCACAGGTGTCCTTTTTATATAACATGTGGGTTAAAAATCGATTATTATTAAGCTGTAAGTTGTTCATCCTATGTTACGAGGCAGAGAAACTGCACAAAATTTTCAAAAAAAGGAAAAAGTAACCCAAAAAGAGCGAGTGATTTTAATGAGAGTTACGCAATTAAATTCAGCATATAACTAAAAGTATTGTAGAGTTTTCAAGCCCTTATCTACAAAAATTTGAAATTTCGTATTTTTTCAGAGAAGGATGGGCAGGGATGCGTGTTTATTTGCTTGTTTATTCTTTGTATGTTTTTCTGTCCAGTTGTGATCCTATCATACCAATAGCTCTTCAATATAAAGTTTATTAAAAAGAAAATTGAATGCTTTGCTGACCTTTATAATTACCATAAAATATTATTCCAAAAAAAGAAGTATTTTCTGGCATTTTGTGGCACAAAACAACAATCTTAGCATAAAGGGAGTCAAAAACCTATGGAGTGAAAATTATGAGATAGTCAATCGATTTAATTTTACCGAAAAACTGCATATTAAGTTTTCTAGCTTCAGAGACAGTAATGCCTAAAGCTAGCGCATTCGTTCCTAAATATGTACGTACTCTATTGGTTGATATATAAATTTCTTTGAAAGCTTGATTTAACTAAGTTTATTTATTTTAGGCTTCGTAAGACTTATTTAGGCTTCTAATTTATTTTAGGCTTCATAAGACTATGTACTGTGTTGAATAATTGCGACCAACCGCTATGGAGGAGGGCCAGTGGATCTTTGCGTTGGCAGGGGGAAGGTGCCTAAAACCTCGAAAAAGATATTTTTATGCCTAAATTTCCTAATTTTCAGTGAGCATTCAGATAAATATAGAGAGGGGTTTGGGGAAGAGGGGATATAGAAGTTTAACTCTAACCCCTCTTGTTTCCCGGTAATATTTATGATCCAAGCCTTAATATTGGTGCTGGGGGGGGGGGGATAGCGGTCCATTCATTCCTACAAGCTTTTAATATGTAGCCTAAAAGAATACATTCGCAGACTCACCGCCAAAGAGATGTAAAAGTAAGGGTGGTGCATTACGAACATCGCCACCAGGACATTTCTTAGGGAGTTGGAGTTGCCAAGTGCTACCAGGAGCTTTGTCTCACTTAGTTTAAATGGTAATATTTCTCTTTGTAACGAGGCCCCTATCGTTACAATAATTGCTCTCCGTTCTAAGTTTTAATGTCGCTCTTTCCTTTTATTTGAGAAAGCTTTTTTCTCTTATTTAATTTACAAGGACAAAGCAGATCAGCAGCAGTCGCTATATTAATTAAGTCGCACGTGATACAGTTTATATTATGTTCTCAGGCGACAACGACTCTAGATGTAGGAAATTCTAGAATGGGCTAAGAATACATTAATTTTTCTCCACCTATCCATTTACTTCTAAAAAAAAAAAAAAATTATAGATGTAATATTCTAATTAAGAACAAAAGCCTTAAAATCTTGGTTTATATTTGGTTGCATTAACTATTACCAAGTTGAAATTTCAAAGTCTAAATACCGATTCTAATAAATAAATTTCCAATAAAAAAGTTAGAACGGCCCCAATACCCTAAAATATATCAAATTTTCCGCAGGATAGTTTAACAATGGGTACAAAAACTTTTAGTGCGACCACCTGTATATTCGAAACAGTTCAGCGGACTGGATTGAGTCCTCGTTAGATCAATTTAACAGGCAAGACACCAACATAAAATTCCTTATAATTTATAAGCGATATATCAGGCTCAACCAAAGTATCAATCCTAAACCAACTCAAGCGATGCACATCTTCGGATATATCATTGGATGTATATCTTGGCATATCTTTTGAACGGGTATCCCATGAATAAAAATGTTACTAAGGAATTGAAAAATACAGATTTCTTTCCTCTTGAATTACCTTCCTTAAAAGGGGTTATGGATATTTGAAGCAGAAAACCGATAAAGTTCAACATTCTGGCATATTTCCCTTCTGAAACCACCCTATCCTTTTGTAATTGAAGAGAAATATACGTCACAACGTACTCAAGACCCTGGAATTTGTGAGATTCCTTATAGTAACGATAGCTCTTATTCAGACAGGACTATATAACCCCAAGACGAGAAGACAAAAGAATATGTTCATTCTTTTAAGCCCTGCCTGAAAAAGAAAAAGCCGGAGGCAACGATAAATTTTCCGTCCTTGCATTCCACATTTTTGAATATGCCTCTCATAGGTTACACTTTGAACGAGTTAGAATGTTAGCAGTTACCTTTAAATATTGGAGACAAAAGTTCATAGAGCCCACTGAAATAATTATAAAATTCCCTGAGTCTCCATAGAGATGGTGGTAAAGTAAGACTAAATAAAAGTCATACTTCCATAACATGGAGGTGTATATACTTCCATAGCCCCCATTCTCAGAAACCGGTCTGAACAATCCCTCCAGGAAAATAAAAAATATAGTAGTCTAAGAGTGGACACTTCTCCTTTTTTAATCTCCCCCTCCAGGAAAACTGAAAGAGCCCACGTTCAATACTATTCTTCCAGAAAATAATGATTCACTTATTAAAAACAAACCGATTTCTGTAACTTGAACCTCTTCAAAGACAAACCATTCCACCTATTTTAACTTTGTGTTTCTTCTGTGTTGTGCGCTTTCGACGATTATTTTCTGGGCTCCCGGTCACTTTACCTTTTGGTTCATGTTGCAGAAGAGAATTTAGAATCAAATAAGCCAGATCACGATAGGCAAACGACTGGTTGACACATTACCTAATTGAAGAAGTGGTGTTTGAAAATCCATAGTTGCAGGTGAGCTTAAACACCTTCTTCTAAACAATGCCCATTACCTTTTTTCGTTTTCTTTTTACAGACAGACTGCTCCAACAAAGAAGTTAATGAAAACAATGACACAATGAAGCCTTATTTTTCTCCTCCTTTATACTATTATTTCTATTCACTAATCATTATTACATTACAATGATTGTTTGCAAACAACAATAAGAAAATCCAACTCATGTTGTAAAGATGTGGCGGTTCTGGCCTGGGCGTAAGGGGGGCAGCTGCTCCTCCTAGTTTTTCCGACATCCTGGCATAACATTCCTTTTATTTTATATTTTTACACTCCTTTGATATACTTTGCCCCCCCACCCCAGATTAAGAGGTCTAAAACCACTAATGTTGTAAAGGGCTAATTAAATCACGACATGAAAAGAAATAGCTACTCCACAAAGTGCCCCCCCCCAAAAAAAAAGAATATAAGAAATGGAAAATCACTAAGAAAGAAAATATAAAGCCCTTAGTTGGATTCAACATAAAAAAAAAAAATACTGGTAAAAAAAATGCAAAAAAAAAAAAAAAAAAAAAAAACAACGAACAAGAGTGCATAATAGAAAATCAGCATTAATAAACTATCCCATTTGTTCTTCTAATATAGCATCTGTGCGTATTTAACAGCGAGGCAGCAGATATGAAAACCCATCCCCCAAGATTAGTCGAATGAACTTCTTTCACAATTTGTTTTCTGAAAAACATACTATAATGAATAAAAATTTTGGGATATTTTTGGAACACCAGATTTTCCCTACCTGTCAAAAGAGAATCTTACCTCAAGATGACACCTATCGACATCCACCGGTAATCGATAATTAGTTGTAAACAACAAATGAACCGGGTAAATTTTTGGAGGATCGTTCGACATGTGAGCCAAGTGCTGCAGATAAGCTGAATGCGACATATTTGGAAGAGATCGACGGAGATTAGATCCACTTTTAAAGTGTTGATGTGATGGAACGAACTGTCCTGGGGTGATTGTCCGACGTGTTAAACCACTTGAGTATGTAGTAGAACTACGCATTTCTACGCCCTAGAAAACAGAGAAAGGAATTAACGCAATATGTTAATAAAAATTAACAGCTTTAAGGGTGGCACGTTATATTGTTTTATGATTGACATACAAGGGGTGTTCTACAATTTTTCACATGCTTCTGCGTTGCTTAGTTTGTTAAAATGCGGTTTACCACATAGCCTGATTAATATTTCTCGTTCATGATGTCGTGATCTTAAAATGCTTGTTGCTTTGGGATCTCAGATTTTTTATTCTAATGAAATGTCAGTCAAAATAGGAGTTGGGCAAGGTTGAATACGATCATATCCAAATCCCAACTTATGTTTTCTAAAGATGGTTTTGCTTCTTTGAAAACCTCACTTATCTATTTAGTAGTTGAAATTAGTCTTTTAGCACATGCCGATAACATCATCTTCCAGAGTCGATCTACAGTGATACTAAATCTACAGTAGATCTACAGTCGATACAGTGATATTAAATGATAATTTTAAGATTTTATTGAATGAGTTAAAGGATAAAAATCTTGAAATTAACGCTTCAAAATGTCAGTACTTCCTGACAAATGATCCCCTTGGTCTCCCTCTTTTGATTTCGGTAATGGTTGGGTTTTCAATGCTTCAGATTCGGTGATGTACCTCGGTGTTCCGTATTCATCCCTCTCAGTCGTTAATAAGCCATTTACAGGCTAAGATCCAAAAGACTTTCAATTCTCTCATTTATCTGCGTGGCTGCTTTAGAAGAGATATATTAGCGAGACTTTATCAGTCGATGGCTCTTCTTTTGGTTAGCTTTCGGGCAAGTAATCTTCCAAAGTTTTCCCCCTTCCTTTTTCGTCTTAAATTAAAGCAACATACTTAGTTTACATCTAAGTACTCATAGTATATCCTTAAAAAGTATACAAAGAATTGAAGATCCGCTTGAGGTAGTGAAGAATAAGTGTGGTCTCCACGTAAAACAAGCTAAAAGTTATTTACGTGACAGAACTTCATTTCCTTTTTTGAAAAAAAAATTTAAATTCACAAGCATCATTTTTTTACTCATTTATTTTTGACACTATTTTGTCGTTGTTGTCATTTTGAGTTTGTAAACTTTTTTTTTAAACACGCAATGAATCGCTAGGACATGTCTTTCTAACACACAATGAATCGCTAGGACATGTCTTTCTAACGCAAAATGAATCTCTAGGACATGTAGCAGTACGTATTTCTACGTCCTAGAGAAAAAGAAAACGATTAACCCAATATATGAATGTGATTATATTAAAACTCCGATCAGATAAGGCTAACTGTTTGAACTGGAAAAAAATAATATGAACGATATAATCCTTAGAATTCTTTTATATCCACTTCGAAGCATAGCGAAATTGTACTTTTAGTAGCACTCCTTAAGAATCAGAAAACGCAGGAATAAAGAATAGGGTAAAATAGTCCAGAAGAGTGAAAGAAGCGTTTATATCCTGACAGCTGGGGTAATTTAAAGGCGTTTGATACACAACATAATTTTACAATTAAATTGAAGAAACAACTAGTGACTGTCTTTGTTTCCCGTACAATCGATTAGCATGCAACTACTTGTACAAAATACGTTTTAATTTCTATCTATTCAAGCAGCGAAGAAAGAATAAACAAAACATTTCGAGAAAAAAAAGACAACCAACGAAACTTATAAACCTTTTGAGAACCAAATAAGTAACATTCTGAAAAGTTGGTCTGATAGATCATCTGAAGTTTAACGGAGCCGGTATGTTGAAGTATCTACTTGCAGCCCCTAGGTTTGAGGATATTGATTGCTTGTATGCAAAGATTTGTAACATTTCAAATAAAAATGTTTGGAAAAATGTAAAGCCCAAATTCATAACAATGGATTAATGACCATTGAAATATGACAGTATATAAGCAAAAAAAATGTTAAATAATATTTAGTTGAATATATATATTTTTTTTATTGGCTTCTGCATTATTACCAATGACGTGATTCGACGACACGCAAGACGTAAGACACACCTACAGGTGTTTTTTGCCAGGTTCTTCCAAATTATATATTGGCTCATTTTTAGGCTAGAAACACATTGAAACGGTAGATTCTTTTAACGAGCCTTTTTAAATAGTTAACGAAGGTTTTATTCTTTTTTTTTTAATTTTGTATCAATTCTCACCTTTTTTTTAATTAGCCTTCCTCAACTTTACCTCTTACTAGAGGGCATCGGCTCTTACTAATCACAATGAACTAAATTTTGCTTTGACAATTGTGCAAAATGTAACAGTCCCTAACCTGTACTGTTAGGAGCCATCACTTTTTCTGGGGCCATAATAATTTCAATGATTTATTCAATATGAAATTGTGACTTGGAAAGTTAAAATGTTAAAAAACAACTTCTTGACATTTTTACTGACGAATTCGGACGTTTTGAACTGGACTTGTTAGGAGTTTCATAAAATCATCCCCCAGGGGGCAGGAAACATGAAATTATGTGATACATAATTTGTTTATTCAGGCAGGAAGGATGGGTTGCATAGACTGGGTTGCATAGACAATGAGTAGGGCTCACGATGAATAAGGAAGCTCCTATACACAAGAACAATGCTGCTGCAATTCAGGTAAAACATGGGGTTAGTAGCTGGTTTGGCAATGAGTCAGGAGTAGAGCGAAATGTGTTCTATCCCCATTTATAATATCATTTTGATGGACTTCATCATAAGGAACACAGCAAAGGCTATGGGAGAGTATGGAATCAAACAGGAAGATTAGAATTACGTAGATAATTTGAGTGTCATAGACAAAAATGTTAGACTATTCCCTGAATAGGGTATAAAAATACCCTATTAAGGGTATAAGAACAGGCTTAAGAATTAATGTTAAAAAGACTAAGTCACTCAGACTAAGAATAATTGAAGGTGAAGATGTGATGATGGGTAACGAGAACATCGAACAAAGTGATAGCTTCACTTTCCTAGTATTATTATAGTAAAGGTGGTAGATGAAGTGAAGAAGTAAGAGCAGAATAGCCAGGTCCCAGGGTGTTTTCAAGCAATTGGAAAAAGTTGGGAGGAATAGGAAAATGAGTTTGACAAACAAGATTAGAATATTGTAAGCTATAGGGATGACAGTGGTCAAGTGTAGTTCAGAATCATGGGCACTTCGGAAGACGGAAGGGGGTTGATGTTAGATGTTTTTCAAAGGATTTGTCGACTAATATTTTTGGTTACCCGTTTCAAACAACATGCTGTACAAAAAATGTGGTTCTATCCCACTTCCCAGGGGTGGAATGGGAGAAAAATTGAGATAGCGGACACGTTTGGGGATAAAGTATGACGATTGACAAAGATCGTTCTTTCCAGCCATCCAACTGGGGCCAAGTAGGCCAACCCTCAAACCAGGGCCAAAAAAAGCAGGCCGTCCCAGAATAGATGGAAAGAGGTAGTAAGGAAGGGTTTAAAGGAAATTAAAACTTCTTGGGAGGTGGTAAAAGAGTGAAATTTAGAATAGATTGGGGTGGAGGAGGAAATTAAAAACAAAATTAAACTTTTTATGAAATAGTTCTACTAGTAAAAGTTGGAAAAACAAAAGAACGAAAAAAATCTACAATATTCGAGGAATTACTGAAAAAAAAAATGTTAGGTACTAAAGGTTAAATTATGATTTTAAAATGGTTAATTTATCAAATTACATATTCCATAGAAAATTAGAAGTTATAAGCCAAATACAACAAAAGCAATAATAATATATTAGCAAGTAAGGCAAGGGGCCTCTCGGGGGTTTGAAAGGGAATGCTCATCTGACCCTCTGGTTGAAAACCACAAACAACCAAACAAAACCATTGTTAAATTTCATATCTTCATACATAGAATTCAAGACGACGTCCACGTAAACTAAACTATTACAGAACTGAAAACGAACATTGAAATACCGAAAGAACAAACTTAGCATGAGACGGACGATATTTTTCCAGGCCAAGCAAATCAAGTGTGTTTAGCAGGCTAAAACTAAACTTGTTTTTTTCATCTGTTTAAGAAAGGGTAAATCAAATTTAAACTCCCCATAAGAGGAGTTGGCATTCTTTTTACCACTGTAGGCTCAAATCGGTTCTAACTTTTATTTTGGAAGAATGTTCTATGTTCAAATTTATGCAGATTTGTAATTATTATTTGTGTCTTCGCATGATGATATAGAATTGATTTTTTATGTTGTGTGGCAAAATAAACATCTGGAGTTTTTATGTCTACATGTTTGCCAGATGTCCCCGATCCTGTTTGTGGTATTCTAGACAAATAAAAAAAAAATAATAATGAACAGCTGCAAAATTGCAAAAAGAGATAAAAACAAAAGCCGAAGGAGGCAATAACAATTAGCATAAACAGCATTTACAAAGCTCAAGCAACAGAGGGACAGCAATTGCGCTAAAACATTTAAGACATTTAATAAGCATCTCTTGCGGAAGAAAAGGAATTCGACCTACCAATGCTCGTCTGTCCGCCTCAGAAAGTGTTGTAGCCGATACTGCGAAAGAGGAAAATGCCAAGTTAAGCAGTGAAATAGGAATAAAAAGGAACAGCGAGACCCTCCAAAACTAGTAAGTTTATCTTTCAGAATAAAATTGAAAAGTAGCAAGCCAATTATATCAAAATAGCAATAGATCCAAGCGTATTATTATTACTTAGCCTTACAACTCATTTTTACCACCCTTACCGCTATATACTTTCAGTAATGAAGTGCCACCGTCTGCCAAAACATGAACTACAAAAATGTATCATGTTTGGAAGCCAGACTTATAATAAGACCGTCTTTTAGACAAAACCACCATGTTTGGAGTTAAAATAAATATCGTCAATAATAGCTAAGGTACTTATGTCTTACTTAACATATAGTTGTAATGGCTTGAAAAAGAGATCCATACCACTATTCACGTAAATTTCTCATTAACATAAGTCCATACAATTTTATCTTAAAGCCATGCGAAGTCGTGGAGAACATCCTCATTCCCAAAGAAGAAAAAAAAACAGACCAAAAAAAGCTTACCTAAGGCACTCTGCAGATACAGAGTACATCCATACCTTTAATTGGGAGCGATTGTCAATAAAAAAGGCAATTTAAGGCGTTTTTAATCACTAAATAAACGAATAGTTCAAAATTCAATGTAATTTTCCATAGTCTCGGTAGGAGAGAAGAGTTTAAACTCAAGACACCAGTCGTCACGGTCTGGAGCACAGAATAAGAGCAATATTTGGTTTCTTTATTAGGACACGTATTAAGGACAATCTAAAGGGAGATTATTGTGTATGCTACGACTTCAAGATGTCCTAGTTCTATTAAGATGTACGTTATTAAAAGCTTTCCTGTGGTCATTTTAAATACCTAATAAGACGGGGCTACCCTCCACCATACCAGCACATAGGGAGTGTAGGAGCAATATATGCCTTATGGACTCTTCCCAAAAGATTCTGGCATTACAGTATATATTTTTTGCAACTACAACCCCCCTCTCTCCTTTCTGCGAAAAACCCTCTACCGACCAAAAAACACTATATTATTTTACCTTTTATACAATGGACGTATATGTTTATGAAACTGTAAATCTCTGTCACCCTATGACTGAGAGTAGTAAAAGCAACATGATACAAAACTAGCAGACATTAATAATAATTAATGGATTTTCTAAAACTAAAATTTTGTTCATATTTTAAAATAAAGCTCTTGGTTTTCAAGTTCCTTTGCTGTTCTTAAATGACTTTGGTCTTCTAAACTGTTGAGGGTAAGACAAGATACAACAGGCACTCTCATTTAGTCCTACCCTTCTCTCTACAATATCATACAGGAGGAATACAATATTTTTCTATATTAATACATCATAATCAATACTACCATATCTTCTTTTTAAGAAACTTCATAAATCACGCCAAAAAAATTTGATTGTACAAGTATTAAACAAAACCTAAATAAATAGAAATCCTACTTAAAGGTCATCCGCAACATTAGCTAATATTACACTAAACAAGAATTAGACATATACTAATCATAAATCAATAATCGTAAAGTACATTACACAGAAATCGGTAAAAAATAAATTGATTAATCAGCTGACACGCTTTAAAAACGATTAAAATTGTTTACTACCTATGTATATTATATCAACGTTATTCAAATTCAATAAGCAAAATGCCAAAAATGTATGCTTGAAATTTGGATTTCCCTTACTTTCCATGGAACTTGCTTGGAAAGCTCATAGGTAATGATCTTGGACCAACGTAGGCACAAAACTCATTAGAAAAAACTCAAGGGTTGATTCATATCAAA
>JAQQPU010026534.1:0-11462 GCA_029168905.1 Artemia sp. Kazakhstan ARC1039 | reverse complement strand
TATAAAGTATAGTGGCTTTTACAATAAAATCATATGACCATACATTTCTCTGGTTCAATAAAATGTAATCTTGTAGTTTGATTGTGAAAAATAGTTAATTGAAGCTATGTTTAAATTCTACGTTAATATAAAATCAAAAACATGGAAATTGTTGTGTAAATGCATATTTCAAAGAAATAATAGCCTTCTTAATAATTTAATAAACTTCCACTTTCAGAACTCCGTATAAGTTGTTAGTACTAGTAGTATTATCATATTTTTGCAAGCCTTTCTTACTACTCGCAAGAAAAATATCTCGCCTTTTAAGATACTTAGCCGTAGTTAGTTGAAACTGTGCATAAATATCGTAATTTTTAGTCTAATTGTGTGGCTACTAAAGGAACAATGAGCATTTTTTCTGATTTTTTGTGTTTTCGCAAGAAAATAGCTAGCCTTTAACATACTTAGTCGTTGTGTGTGTAAGTTTTTGTGTGTGTGTGTAAGTTTTTGTGTGTGTGTAATTTTTTTTGTCTGTGTAAGTTTTTTTGTCTGTGTAAGTTTTTGTGTGTGTAAATTTTGTGTGTGTGTGTAAGTTTTTTTTTTTGCGTGTGTAAGTTTTTGTGCGTGTAAGTTTTTGTGTGTGTGTAAGTTTTTTTTTGTGTAAGTTTTTTTTGTGTGTGTGTGTAAGTTTTTACTGTATTTAGTTGCCCAAAGAGCGATAAATTCATCTAAAATTTTAATAGTGTCGTTATTTTTAGTTCAACTACTACTACTACTACTACTACAACTCACCACTGCACCAGAACTCTAGTGTTTTGTAAGAAAATTATGGTAAATAAATTTTTTGGTTCGAAAATAAACTATTCTCGTAAAATCCGAACTAATACTGGTTTCTGACCGTAAACTCTAGTATTTGATCGTGGTGTTCTCAATCTTTTAGGATGTATGGACCGAGTGGGAGCTCACGGAAAGTGAGGAGCTTCTTTTGTGTAAACCCGAGATTGAAAGTACAGATGATGATGATGACGTTCTAGAAGTTCATTATACAGATGATGGACTATCATATACATCTGAGGACTTGGTACGGCGGGGGCCTTCGGGCCAAGTCTGTGTCGAGGATGCCCCCTTTGATCGTTATAACGACAAATGATGAAGATGGTGTTCAATTACTTAAACCGGAGGTTGAATGTATGCAACCCCCTCTGTGTAATATAGCAATACTGGAAGATAGGGATAGCGATGTAGAAATAATTGAACCTGACATTATATATTTAAAAACTGTTATAAATATTGATCTGTCGAATAAATAAAAATTAGAAGAATGAATTTATTTAAATAGCATGGTTGAAAACGGAAATGTTGATTTCTTAAGAAAAAAAATTACACAGCTAACTTCTACGAAATTTTTTTTGTCTTTGATAGAAAACTTGGCTGTGGACTGAGAACACTCTAAGGGGTGATTTAATCAATCTGAACTATTCATGTACAGAAGTCTCTGCTGGTATCCTTACTCTATACATATCGAGCATGAGAAAATTAAAATAGCATAAACAAATTTATTGTATGATTATGGTATAAAACTTATCAAGCATATCAAAAATGAGATTTATCGTAAAATGGTATATGAGAACACTTCCACCATGGTTTCCGTTGTTTAAAATCCTTTTCGTAGAATGAGCTCTTATGTTGTCTCTTAAAGGGACACTTTTTCTCTTCTCTTGGAGCATAATCATCATAATAATCCGAGTTATATCTTGCAGTATACACATTTTGCTTTGGGCTTTCACTGCTGTCTTTTACGCTATGGAGAAAGCCCTCTTTTACCAGTCTCTTCTTTTGATCTTCCTTTTCTATCATATCCATCCTTCTTTTATCTGAGCTTACTTGCAATCGGTATAAATTTCTCTCCATGTCACATATAATTTTTCTTCTCGTTTCCTCCAGATTCTTCTCATCTGTCTCTGCACTCTATGCTGTCTAAACATTCAGTAGGTTCATGTGAATACTCAAAATCATGAAAATGTCCTTTACAAATAGAACAGTTGCAATAAAAGGATATTTCTAACTCAACTTGTTCACTCATGTTATTACACTGCTAACTGAAAACTTAGTGGATTCTATTCACAGACTAATAAAACTATAGCAAAAATCCTTTCCTTATATTCCCTCCGCCGCTAATATGTAACAAGCCCTCTGATTGGCTGAGAAGGAAACACGTGATCTAACTGTTTCCGGGAAACTCATAACATTTGGCTCGAGCAACAACAACAAATACTATTTCTGGATCATAACATTTGCATCGAGCAACAACAAGAAGGAAGTGTCATTGACCTGCCCCCATTAGACTCAATAATCCATGAATGTGAGAAAGTTTCTGTTTTTCAAATTCTCACTGACAACAAACAGACATAAATGTGAGAAAGTTCCTGTTTTTTCATTCTCACTGACAAAAACCATAAAAACATCCATAAATGTGACAAAATTCCTGTTTTTCAAATTCTCACTGACAAAAACCATAAAACATCCATGAAAAACATCAAATAAATCGACCAACACACATAACCATCCATGAAAACCATCCATAAATGTGACAAAATTCCTGTTTTTTCATTCTCACTGACAACAAACAGACATAAATGTGAGAAAGTTCCTGTTTTTTCATTCTCACTGAAAAAACCATAAATCATCCATGAAAAACATCAAATAAATCGACCAACACACATAACCATCCATGAAAACCATCCATAAATGTGACAAAATTCCTGTTTTTTCATTCTCACTGACAAAATCCATAAACCACGTGGTTCTATGCCCATATATGGACTCCCGGTTGTACCTCCTGAGGCATCTCTACTCTGATCAGAATTTTGACAAATTCCGTGTTTTATTAATTAGATTTTAATAGAACCAAATTTTGATTCTTTCAGAATGAAAGTGATGAAAAACTTGGTTGAAATCGAAGCTTTTTTAACTTCAATTTTGACTGTTCCTACCTTTTTTTGCATTAACAGCCATGTTTGTAAAATCCAGAAAGGGCCTTTTCACCTTTTCAAAGAGAGTAGGCAGTCCCTCGCATATAGGTAATATTTCTATGGAAGCTCTACACCTATTTAAAGAGAGTAAGTAGTCCCTTGCATACAGGTTCCATTTCTATGGAAGCTCTGCACCTTTTCATAGAGGGTAAGTAGCCCCTCGCATATAGGTTCCATTTCTTTAGAAGCTCTACACCTTTTTAAAGTGAGTGAGTAGCCCCTTGCAAATAGGTTCCATCTCTATATAGGCTCTACACCTTTCAAAGAGAATGTATCCCCCCCTCTCAGTGTCTTATACTTTGGTTACGGCCATAGGAATCACCTTACTATTTCCTTACTTTACTTTACATGACACCTTTCCAAGACACTGTTGAGGCCAACAAACTCTTTGAAGGCCAGGTAGCGGTAAAAATCTGTGACCTCTACCAGAGGCTGGATGTTAGTAAATGTCATTGTCTTGGCTGGTGTAATGGCCTTTACCTGAAGATGGGTGCGGTCGATTTCTTTGGCCATGAGTTTGGAAGTGTTTTTTTTGAGGAGCAATGAACTCTGAACAAACCCGGAAAATATTGAAAAAGATTGTGAAATGATCTAAGATGTTCGCTAAATATTTTCCGATGATTTCAGAAATATTTGACTGGCGTAGTCTTGATGTCCCTAAGGCACTCTTGTAAACTCTTAGTGATTTCTCTGGCTTTGGTGCGGAACGATAGAGTCCTATAGAGCTATTTTTTTTAACAAGTCGATGTTAAAAAATTGTTCATAGAAATATATTGACAGAAACCCTCACATGTCACCTTATGAATCGACAATTAAATGAAGTCAGTAGTAAGCTATAAATAAGTCTGACCGTGCCCACTGAAATCATGAATTATTTGCATGGTGTAGGAATTAAATGTGAAACCTGAGATTTCCTACGATGCTTTGACCATGTAAACCAACATATCAATGATATTACTATTTTTCTAGAGGTACATTCTAAGCAATAGGTTTCATGCATTTGCTAAGCCATTAAAATGTATCTGTTTGTATATCATCTATCATATTTATTTTTGACCCCTCCTCCCCCTATGAGTTTTCCTTCAACCTTTTAATTCAATTCGCTAAATATTTTTGAACCCTCGACCTTCACGGGACGGTAAAGAAAAAAAAATCAAAACTAAAAAGTGCGTAAATACTGCTTTTGAATGATTTGCGAGCTTAGCCCTTGAGGCGAATCTTACACATTTTTAAATCTGTACGTTTAATTTTTTTACCATACAGAAATTTTATTCAAGAATCTATGACTACAAAAACATTGTGAGTAAGTAACAAACTCTTTCTGGAATTCACCTCTTGGAAGCGCAACAGGGAAATTTCATTCAAAAAATTATGTAAAAATTGTAAGTAAGTAAAAAACTCTTTCCTGGATTCACCTCTTGGATATACAATACAGGAATTTCATTCAAGAAACTATGAAAAAATTGTAGTTAAGTAACAAACTCTTTCTTCAATTCGCCTCTTGGATGCACAATACAGAAATTTCATTCAAGAAATTATGACAAAATTGTAAGTAAGTAACAAACTCTTTCTTAAATTCACCTCTTGGATACACAATGCGGAAATTTCATTCAAGAAATTATGAAAAGAATGCAAGTAAGAAGCAAACTCTTTCGTGAATTCTCCTCTTGGATATACAATACAAAAATTTTATTCAAGAAATTATGAAAAATTGTAAGTAGGTAGAAAACTCTTTCTTGAATTCACCTCTTGTGTACACAATACAGAAATTTCATTCAAGAAATTATGAAAAAATTATAATATCCAAGCTTCATTTGCATGCAATTGATACTGAGAGTCTTGTGACTTCTTCAACAATGACTTTTACGGGTTTTCAAACTCCTCCCCACAATGAGTTCAGATGGTTTTAGGACTCATCCTCCTAGTCATAGTCCTTTTAACCTTGAGCAAAGGTATAAAAGTTTGAAGCAGTACTTGTCTACAGTAGACAAGTACTGCGTCAAATTTTTATACCTTTGCTTAAGGATCTGAAGGGCACTGGAGCCATCGTTAAAACTTCTGAATCACGGAATCTGGAACCAACCATGACACAACACGCACTTGCACCAACCCAGTCTCTGTCGTTGTTTGCAAATGACATCGGTTGTTTTGTCAGCAAATCATCCAGTCTCGATAAGAATTCTAAACTTCGTTTGCTGAAGAGCCCTTGGACTCCAGATATCTCCTACATTTTTAAGTATCCGAAAAAAAGAAGCTGAAGTTTCAGTTAACTTGGCTCGTTCGTTTCAGTTGGTTTTCCTACTCTCCGTCTGAGGATGCTGCTTTTTGCAGATTTTGCGTTCTGTTCTCGTCAGAGACAGCTGGCAAAGGCTGCCACCAGCGCTTGGGGAATCTAGTCACCAAACCATTATGAAACTGGAAGGATGCGATAGAGTGCTTCACAGCTTACCAACAAGCAGTTTCATAGAGACTGCATCGTATTGGCTGAAAACTTCATTTCCGTCACGGAGAAAAGGCAGGACAATATCACACCAACTAGACGCGGCAAGGAAAGCGCAGGTTCAAGAAAATTGCCAGAAGTTACGACCAACTGTTGAAACGGTGATATTTTGTGGGTGGCAACAGCTTGCCCTTCGTGGTACTAACGATTCCGGCCCCATTTCAGTCTCAGATCCAGAACCTTCCCACAATGATGGCAACTTCCGAGCACTACTGCGGCTGAGGGCGAGATACGGTGACGACGTTATGAAGAACCATCTTCTTTCTGTGGCTGGAAATGCCACATTTCTTTCTCCCATCATCTAGAATGGTATTATCGCTGCATTCGGGGAGCTTCTTCAGCAGTCTATTGTGGAAATAGTAAACGCAAGTCCATGCTTTTCGGTGCTTGCCGATGAAACGGTAGACGTTTCAAACACGGAGCACCAGTCTGTTTGCGTCCACTACACATTCAAAGGGAACCTGCATGAGGACTTCCTTGGTTTTACCCCAGTTTTTGATTTGACTGGGCAAGGTCTGGCTTCATCAATCCTGCAATTTCTCGAAAGCCTTGGTCTTAATCTAAACAAGATGGTCGGTCAGAGATATGACGGTGCAGCGGCAATGAGTGGGCATCTAAGGCGTGTCCAGGCTGTTATACGTGAAAAATATCCGAAGGCGCTTTACATCTATTGTAGTGCGCACAGTCTCAACTTGGTCATCTCTTCTGTATGCTCTATTCTGGTGTTTAAGCATTTCTTCGGTGTCTTGTCACATGTCTGCAGTTTTACCGTACTTCCCCACTCAGGACACAGAATTTAAAAGAGAAGATCAACGAAATACTACCAGATTCGAGGAAACATACTTTAACCGGACTCTGCGAAACAAGATGGGTTGAGCACCACAATTCAGTTGTGCGTTTTCTTGAGCTTTACCGACCAATCCTGCAAGCCCTGGAAGCTCTTGAAGAGAACGGAAATGCAGAAACTTCTGCAAAAGCGCCGCAGTTGCTGGACACGATGAACCAGTCGCAATTTGTTATGTGTCTCCATGTGGTCAAAGAGTTTTTTTGCCTTACGCTTCCACTGTGAAAGACTCTCCAGTCAGTTGACTGTGACTTGGCAGCTGCATGCAAGCACGTGGAAACTGTCCTTTCAAAAACATAGGAAATGCGAGGAAATGCTGCTACTGCTTTCACGTCTGTTTTTGACGAAGCTCAGCGTTTTGCCAGACACTTAGGGCTGGAGATGACTCGTCCAAGGACGAGAGGTGGCTGGAGTATGAATGCAGACGATCCAAACCTTCTCAATCACTATAGAACCTCGCTCTTTATTCATTTCCTGGACCACCTCACTTCTGAGCTGAAACAAAGATTTGTGCTTCACCAGAAACTGTTGTCAAATCTCAGCGTCCTTTCTCCTGCCAAAATTGTTTCTCAACGCTCAGAAGGCTCAAAACCTGGCTGAGAAATTCAACAGGAGAAGAACGATTGAGTGGCTTAGCCCTCATTGTAGTCCATAGGGATGTTGACATCTGCTCAAACGAGGTCATCGACATTTTTTCAGGGAAGAAAAATCGTCGGCTGGATTTCGTTTTATAGATATTCGCCCTTACTTTTAGCTAACAAAAAAATAAAATAAAAAATTTATAGACTGCTTCTACTATTTGGCTTCTTTTTGCGTTCTGTTTTTGCTGTCTCAAAAAAATAGCTTGTAGTATTTAACTGTATGTAAATACTTGTCTTGTTTTTGCGTTACTAAAAAAAATAAAATAAAAAAAACCTTAAAGATACAAATGCCTAGTGGACGCTTCCTCGTTCGCAAGGGAGGGAATAACGGTCTCGAGCCAACGTAATGTTGCTCGAGGATGTTAGACAAAGTCCAAGGGAAAAAATCAGGTAACAACCCCCCCCCCCCCGAACAAAATCATGGATACGGCCCTGTGTCTACTTAAATACTATATTAATAGGTTCCAGGATGAAAGGACTATATGACACAGAATTTATCGGTTTGAAAACATCTTGTGTTGTTATATTTGAATACATGTTTTTATTATTGTCTATGGAGCTTGAAGAAATTGACTGTTATCACTGGATAGTGAACTATAATATGTTTGAGTATGATATAAACTTGTGGAGTATTATATTATGCCGTATAAACAGAAAGGGATTCTAAAATAGAGTGAGTACACCATATAATAAAAGAGGTCATGAACAGAGAAATGTTCAGGAAGAAGTCAGTGAAATTTGCAGCTGTTTCGGGGTTGAAGCACTGTACGTAAAGGGTAACGTACCTACAGATAAAGTTTTATTTCAAAAGGGTGATCCTAGGATTCCACTTTTCAATTTAGAAGAAATTAAGTGTCCTAAATTTGAAGGGACCTATCACCGTCCTGAAGACGAGGTTAGGCTTTTCGCGCTGTGGTTACCTAGAAACATACCTGATCGTGATTAGTGCAAAAGACACGGTAAAAAATATTCTATATAATGGGATCCTCGCTTTTGGATGTTTAACAGTGCACTTTAAGCACTTTTTTTATCTTAATATGTGTTTTTTCAAAAAATTCTTTTTAATAGGCTTCAGCAATAAATATTTTTAAGCTTAACCCGTCTTTATTCTTTAGAATAGTTCTATTCATTCATGAAATTATGAAAAAATTACAATTAAGTAATATTCTCTTTCTTGTTTTTACCTCTTGGATACACAATATGGAAATTTCATTCAATAAATTATGAAAAAAATTGCAAGGAACAAACTCTTTATTGAAGTCACCTCTTGGATACACAATGCAAAACTTTCATTCAAGAAATAATGAAAAATTGTAAGTAAGTAACAAACTCTTTCTTGAAGTCGCCTTCTCGATGCACAATACAGAAATTCTATTCAAGAAATTATGACAAGTAACAAACTTTTTCTTGAATTAGCCTCTTGGATACACATTACAGAAATTTCATCCAGGACGTTATGAATAAAATGTAAGCAAGTAACAAACTCCTTCTTGAAGTCACCCCTTGGATACACAATGCAGATATTTCATTCAAGAAATTTTGAAAAAATTGTAAGTAAGTAACAAACTCCTTCTTTAATTTGCCTCCTGGATACACAATACAGACGTTTCATTGAAGAAATTATGAAAATTTTTTTAAGTAATTAACAAACTCCTTCTCGAATTCCCCTCTTAGATACACATGTAATGGGATCAATTTTCAAAATCCTCAAAATTTTCCAATTAAAACCACCCAAAATATGAACCCAAAATATGAACGTGAAGAATTCAAGTAACCTACAGATCGAGCAAAACTCAAGCGTCCAATTCAACATAGTGAAACAAATGTATCTAATTCAGACATACATTGTAAGAATCTTTCCCACAGAAAATCTAATAAATAAATCCGCCCTTGTGTCGCCAATGTATGCAATAAATATCAGTTTTACCAAATCTTATATGACAGGCGACTAACAATGTAATTTAAATCTTTAAGAGCTTGAAATACCAAACCATCAAGAGATGATAGAATTTATTAAAAAAAAATATAGTCACTCGAGATACAGAATATTTTTGTATAATCTAATTGCATTGTTCTGAAAAAGAACTATGTATCTCAATGTAATTAAAAAGCTCATTAGCAAAAAGCTACAGTGTAAAACTTTGTTCGTTCTGAAAATATCAGAATAAACATCTCAATGTAATTAAATCGTATTGTCCTTTAACAATTTTCACATAAATAAATCATCAGCCTTCCAGGAACTAAGTGACACCTTACAAGCAAAAAGATACAGTGTAAAACTTTGTTTGTTCTGAAGAATTGCAAAGTGATATCTTAAAAGTCATACATCTTAATTAAACCCAAGTAGCTCATTGGTTCATCATTACCCAATAGTAATATAGGCCATATAGTAGAACCAATAGAATTTGTGAAATGTACTTGTTAGTAACAACCGGACGTAACCTCTGGCGAAATTGGGAAAAGCATGTAGCTAGAATTTTGCAATTTTGAGTCAGTCTTTCTTGAGTCTTATTCGAGTCTTTTGCCAGCCTTTGGACAGTTTTCTTACAGTCTTTCTTGAGTCTTATTCGAGTCTTTTGCCAGTCTTTGGACAGTTTTCTTACAGTCTTTTTTGAGTCTTTTTCAGTCTTAAGAGAGTCTTATGCCAGTTATGTTACAGACTATCATGTGAATTTTATGTAAACCTAAAAACAATTTCATTGAACGTTATTTATATTGTCCAAGTGAACCATTTGACTAAATGTGTTTGACTGTAAAGTGTCTTTGATATTACCACCAAACTCTGTGACGATCATGTGAGTAAAAATAAACACATTACTTTCTTATTTTATTCTCTCTATGTTAATGTCTCTTAAGATAGTTAGTCCTTGTGGCTCCACTCGATCTCAAGGGAACCTGAAACTTTTCAATCTGATTTTGAGTCAGTATGGCTGTTAATATAAGCTCCCTATTTGAACCACTAGTTTAAGCTCCCCACCCAAGAAGTTACGTCTCCACTCAGGTATGCCTCACGCGAACCATCATCTAAGAGTTAGCTAAAAAGTATCCATAGAAATATATAACTGAAAGATTCATATACCAAGAGATAACTTAAAGCATAAGAACAATACCCCTTTTATTGATATTCCCACATAAAATTCGAAACCCCCCCCATTAGAATTGGTGCGGTCGGTTTAAAGGAGCAAAAAACACAAGGACAACATTAAAAAAAAGATTATTGAGAGATATTACGCATAGGGAAAGTGTGATATTTTGTGCATGCCTTAAAGTGCCATATTTTGTGCATGCTTTAAAAGTGCTATATTTTGTGCATGCTTTGAAGTGCAATATTTTATTAAGCCTAAGTCCACTTAAAATAGTAACAAAAATATAATTTAGACGCGCCAAATTTAAGTTATATCAAAAAAGCAAAACCAGTGCCGAATTTTAATTTATTTTGAAAAAAACCAAAATGTCGTTAGATCAAAACGAGCAATTATTAAAGCAAAAACTCATTGCCAAAACAGTGGAAATTTCAAAATCGCTTCCCTCATATAATGGTAATTCAGATGTAGATGAATTTATTATCCAATTAAACCAATTCGTAGAAGTAACTCAAACGGACTTAAAATCATTAGTAGGCATGTTGTTGATGAGACTTAAGGGGCAAGCACTAACATTCTTAAAACAAATAGAAAATACAATAGGGGAAGATAACAACCTTCCAATAAACTCAATAGAAAAATTGCTAAAAGCGTTCCAAGAAAGATTTGTTGAAACTAGTTCAACACATAAATTGAAGCATGGAACTGTATGTTTCGACGAAACACAAAATGTTAGAGAATATCTGCACAAAGTAATGGTATCTATTGAAGCTAAGTACGGAAAAGAGTCTGGTCCTTTATACGGTAAAATTGTACTAAATGCTTTCATGCAAGGCCTAAGCCCCAAACTATACCGAATGTTAATATCAAAAAATATTCAAACATTAGAGCTAGCAGTTCAAGAAGTAGAGAGAATGATTGAAATTGACTCAATTGTGGCAAATCACAATAAGTCAAGAATAAATAATGTAGAAAATTCAACTCCAGGATGATCACGAGGGATTTCCCCAGGATTTTTTTCAAGAGATAATTTACCCAAACCGAACCAAAATATATCTCCAACCCCTACGAGGCAAAGAATGGTACGTTTCGTACCTACAAATACGACAAACAACGTACAGAACCCCCCAATTATATGCTATGCATGTAATAAGCAGGGATATATTGCCAGGGAATGCCGTACTAGAAACAAAGTTTTTTTTGGCTTATTCTTAGGGTATTTTCTTAGGGTTGCTCCTTGTTATTTTAGTTGCGCGGTTTTACTTTTCATCGCTACCATTCATTTTAAAGTGATTTTGGCTAAGATTATTGTATCAATAATCTTAGCCAAAATCACCTTAAAATTAATGGTAGCGATGAAAAGTAAAACCGCGCAACTAAAAT
>JAQQPU010026532.1:0-11462 GCA_029168905.1 Artemia sp. Kazakhstan ARC1039 | reverse complement strand
ATTTACCTTGGAGACTTACGAACTAATTTCCTATTATTGGACTAGACGCAGACATATAACTGAAATAAACACAGATAAAAAGACAATAGATTTATTGAACTTACATGCTTAGTTGCACAGCAACGGGTCACTTCAATGACAATAACTGTGACCAAAATATAATAATTTCGTACTAATCGTTTCAGATCTGACTTCATATTAAAATTAAAAAACACATTTACCCCATTCCCAAACGCAGTTCTTTCGTCCTGCGCTGTAAGGACTGCCCGCCATTGGCCCAAGAGGGCCAAGGACGTAAATCTTTCGTCCAATAACCTCTTTTAAATATTTTTGATGATTCAAGCATTCACACGGTTTTTTGCCATTTAAACTTCCTTAGAAATATCGTACGTAGCATTTTTCTTGCTCCTAATTATCTTAGCGAAATTCGAACGACTAGCGTCGTTGTTCGACTGAAGCTAGAATGCAATTTATCTTTTTGCTGATTAAAATTTTTAGACTCTAGGAAGCGGTATTTGAACTCAATTAGGGGACGTTTAATTTCTGCCCGAATCATCTTTAGAAGGAAGGAATCTTGTATTTTAAATATATCGGTAAAGCAGAAAGACAAGGAATATTGGGATGAAGACTCAGGAACGTTGATTTAAAGAAAATATTTGTCGTTATTAGGGATTTGGATGGGCTGAAATCACCCCCCCCCCTTTATTTCCTTGAGTTGGTGCTCCTCGCCATAGCCGTATTATGTTCTAATGGACGGAAAACAGCTTGTGGTTTCGTAGCTCCTTCATCTTCTATGCCAGCAGCAAGGATTGCACTTGAAGCAGACAAAACCGGTTTTTAGGTCTTCTTTCCAATTACAATATTGCCGTACTACAATATCCTATTGGCGTTCGTTTTAGCTGTTTACCTGCTTGTGTATTCCAGTCGTTTTTTTGGTATTTATTCAGGTAGTAAATCTATTGTCCAAGTTCAGTGATAGGATGAACCGGTTTTGAAGCACGTAGAACCGGTTTTTAGGTCTGCTTTCCCATTATCATGATGCTGTATTGTAATAACCTACTAGCGTTCGTTCTATCTGGTTCCCTGTTTGTGTATTCCAAAGGTTTTTTGTTATCTATTCAGGCAATAAATCTACTGTCGAAGCTCAAGCTATGTGACAGGATGAACCGGTTTTGAAGCAAACAGAATCGGTTTATAGATCTTCTTAATTCATATTAGCGTTCGTGTTAGCTGTTTGTCTGCTCGTGTATTCCAGTGCCATGGTTCAAGGTTTATTTATAGTCTATAAATCTATGATCAACGCTGGATTTATGCATGGCATCTGTATTCCACATTGATTGGAAGGAACTACCTTATGAATCTCGTTGAATCTTCATGGAAATATCAGGTCTAAAAAATATATATACCTAGTTATAAAAATGTCATTGAAGAATTAATAATAAGAGTTATGTCGAATTTCCGTTAGAAAAAAAAAAGATGACCTGAAGCTAAATGATGAATAAAGCTAATAATTGCCTTTTAATAAGAAACGCTAAATAACGACCTGAAGTCGAAATATTCAGTCTTTCATTTCAAGTTTTGCACTAAAAATGTTTTCTTTTATTTTTTACTGAATTATTAAAATGTTTTATTCATTTTTAATATGTTTTCGTTTCAATTTAATACTAATAGTACCAAGTTCGCACGTTTGATAGTTACATATTATATTACACATACTCTCGGTTGGGGGTGGGGGTCTAAAAATCAACAACATTTCCCGATAGGTTTTACAACATTGAGGAAAAACAAATAGCTTAAAAAATGGCAAATGCCCAGGTAAGCCTATTAAATACTAAGATTGCAATTTTTCTACACTTTTTTATTGTTAGAAATCAAAATAGACATTAAAATTATGATATGTTATTTAGTAATATTTTGTAATATCTAGAACCCTTCTGTCTGACGTTTCGTTCTTTTAAGTTGTATGAGCAATAAATATAAATTACAGCTTACAAAATTGATAGGTAATCTTCTTACTCTAAGTTATTTTTTTTATGGTTTTCGTGAACGATAAATGAGCAGAAATAAATTCGTAGTTATTAAAAGTTAAGAGACAAAAAAAATACCTTATAAAAACTTTAAGGGAACATTTGAGCTCCTTTGTGTCATGCCGAGGTGAGTTTTTTTCAGATTCTTTCCGAAAAATAATCTTTCAAGCCAAGGCTTAATTTCATAACTAATTAATCACTTTTTTCCTTTTTTTGCCAATGTTGAATCATCCCGACCAGATGTTACCTCGAAACTACACCTCATTAATATTATTTAAGACACTTTATTTAATCTTTTTTGGCCAATTAAGTCTATAAAAAGAAGTGTGTCTAATATTGACCTTTCTTTTAAGTGGTAAAGGGTGTGTCCTACCTTCATTTGAATGGAGTGTGAGTTATGTTTAACAATGAACGTTAAACTTTTAATAAGGATTGTCAAATTACCTTAGGATGTTGTATAATGGAACTCCTATGAGGTGTCTTAAACGTGTAAGTTTAGCTTTTGTGACACTACTACTAACAACTCACCGCAGCACCGAGCTGCCTGAGGCCAACACAGCTACGCACGCTCCTCCTCCACCCCAATCTATTCAAAGCCTCCCTTTTTACACCCGCCCACGAAGTTCCCATTTCCTTTAAATCTTTCTTTATGACGTCCTCCCACCCCAGACGGGGACGACCTGCTTTCCGTTTAGCCCTAGATGGTTGGCCGAAAAGAACAATCTTCGGCAATCTGTCATCCTTCATCCGAACAACATGCCCTAACCACCTCAACCTTTCTTTCATTATAGACCTAGAAAGCGGTATTGAACCACATTTTTCGTATAGCCTATTGTTTGAAATACGGTCAGTCAGCCGGGTACCCAGAACAATCCTTAAGCAATTTCTCTGGAAAACATCTAGCAAATCTTCATCCGCTTTTCGGAGCGTCCATGCTTCAGAGCCATATTTGACCACTGTCATCACTGTAGCTTCTAATATTCTAATCTTGGTTTGCAGACTTATCTTCCTATTCTTCCAGACTTTTTTTAACTGTGAAAAAACACCCTGAGCCTTGGCTATTCTATATTTAATCCCATCATGGTTGCAGCGGTAGCTGCAATCTAGTAAAGAGCGAACAACAGCCCATAGTAACCAAAAGTTAAAAAACGCGCTAAGAAAAAAACTTGTGAAAAAAATTGTCATCTGACACTGATTAAGGAATGGTAACTTTATTTCCGTTCATATTAAAAATAAAAGTTTATTCGAAAAGAAACCCATGGCAACTTCGAAAAAAGCCTGAAACCCCACGAAAATCCCATCAGGTAAAAATGAAAAGTGTACCATTGGAATCAACATAGTCGACAATCTTGTTCAAGAGATTACAGTCCCCAACCTTGAACAACAATGAAAATCACTTTCTTGCATGGACAGCACTGACTTGACTCTCGTTTTTTCTTTTTTTTTCCAGGACTAGTGGTTTACCAGAACATCATAGAGAGATGCTTAATAGCTCATTCAAAAGCTATTTTTCCACATATACGTGCTTTTCATAAGTTCCACCATCTACAAGTACCAAATGATTCAAAAATGGCACATTATGTGCCATTTCTCAAGGGGTGGGGCCAGCGGGCTTCAAAAGACGGATGTTTAATAGCTCACATAAAGCTATTTCTCATGTTTACATTTTCTTTATAAATTCCACCTCCTGCAAGTGCCAAATGGCACTATTAATGCCATGTCTCAAGCGGAAAAGCTAGGGGCTAGGGGGCTGCTAGGACTTCTTAGAGAGATGTTTAATGACTGATTATAAAGCATTGCTCATATCTACGTGCTTTTAATCAGTTTTGCCATGCGTAAGTGCCAAATAGTACAAAAAACGGCACTTTTGGTGTCATGTCTCAAGTTGAAAAACTAGGGATAGTGGGCTACCAGTACTTCTTAGAGTGACGTTTAATGGCACATTTGAAAGCTACTGCTGATTTCTACGTTATGTTTATCGATTCTACCATCCGTAAGTGTGATATATCATTAAAAAATACTTTTGATGTCACTTTTTAAGTAGAAAAGCTTGGAAGTCTAAAACGAAATCATCATTGTAATAATTATGGTCCAAAACCCTTAACTGGATGTATGCAAGAACACCTTTCGTATGTTCCTCCTCCAAGCCCCCTTAATAAGCTACGCAATTAAGGTACAAGCACTAATATATCAAATCAAATTATTAGAGGTGTGGTTATGTTGGTAAAGCGTTCTATTTCGAACTACAGTGTCTTGCGTTCGATTTCTGCTTGGGTGTTTTCTTTTTCAATTATGGTTTTCTCCCTTCTATACGATTATTTTCAGATAATTTCACTGTGTTTGTAAATGTGACGCACTCATTTTTTAAAGCATTTCTCAGGAAGGTATTTGGTCAAGCATTTTGATTGAAAAGGGAATACAGGTCATGCAGTTCATGGTTTGCAACGACATTCTAAGTATATCTTTAATTCAATACCCCAACAAATGGCGTGATTCTGTCAAAATCCTTTAGAAGGGGGGGGGTCAAAGTTGGAGCCAATTTTCCCAAATCAAACAAAAATGACAGAGAAAGGTGAAAAGCTAGCCGTATAGTAATAAAAGAGGTAAAGACGTACTAAAGAAAACTGACCTGTTTCAGTGGATGCTTGAATTATGCAGACTTATCTGAGTTTTGACAACGTTTTTGGAGAAACTAAATTTCAGCAGGGAAGGTGGGCAAACTGAGGTCTGGAGGAAAACTGAGGTCTGGAAGGCAAAGTTGCCCTCTCTTCCCCATAGCAAATTACGCCCCAGATCCCAACCCCTTGCCACTAAGTGGTTGGAGAAGTGTAGGCATGAGGTTCTGGAACCACTCAATGTTGTATATTAAAAGAAGGATTACTTATTGTCATACTTAATTATTCAAATTATTTACTTGACAATTCCACCGTAATATCCTCTCCATACGTAAGATTATGCATCAAAAGAGGAAGAAAGGCAAATAAAAACAGTTCTGCAAGAGAATTCAGGTAATTCTTCGCAAATTTTTTGAAATGAAAACAAACTTAGTTTAGAATACCATGTATCTTACCTACACAAGAAATGATCTTTTTTGAAATTTCTATTCATTTCTGAGTGATGAGTGGCTTTTTATTTAGAGACAGGTCAAATAAATCCCTAAGCCTAGAGGCAAATTTCTGTTGAGCTAGCAAAATTTTTCGCAAGTATGTGGATATACAAACCTGTCCGCTCAGTTTACCTTTTGTGTCAGAGCTACTCGCCTGGAGCTACTTTCTTAAGTGTAACTAAATTTAATTTTTTTAAACAAAGAATCAAATATCTATTTCTTCTTTTTTATTTTTTTTTTTTACAAAAAGAAACGACACTATGTTTTGATTTTTTTTTTTCCCACTCTAAACTTATTATTTCCTTCAATTCTTGTGCGGCTCCTTATTTCAGCTCCTTAATAAGGGTTGAGGTGTCTTATCTCCCCTAGATTGTAGGTGATTAAAAATTATATAAGAAATGAGTTTTCAACTGAAATTAAGGACCGACATTAAAACTTAGAGCGAACAGAAATCGTATAAAAGGTCATAGTAGTATTGTTTCTAAATTAAATTTTGATCAAAGACGAGCTAGATTTTCTGAGGAAGTAAAGAGCGAAGTTGAAACTCAAAACAAACAAAAATTATTACTTCAAAGCCTATCTAACATATATCAATAAAACTAATGCAAAGAAATCAACTAGTGATATTTTTGTATTCCTATGTTTGTAAAATTACAGGAAACTAGCACTTCACTGAAAACACAAAAGCCAATTAAAAAAAAACAAGAATATTGATTTAGGAGTAAAATTAAATACGCAGCCTTACAACAACAAACTAATCGATAACACTTTTTATAGTCCTACGTGAGCTGTAATATCAGTAATTTTCAGTATACAATTAAAATTTTCTTAACAGCTTAGGAATAAAAATAATAAGTTTGAAGCCATTCCACACCATATAAAATAATGGATTGATTTATCAGGTAACATCTTGGTCTCACCTATTATTGCTGGAAATGAAAAACATATCAACTGTAATATGAACTCTGGAAATACAGTGATTTCTCTCTATAAAACGGAGGATTTTAAGTTGCGATACAAATTCTAAAGCGAGTTTCTAGTCCTAATACTAATAAGATTCCTTCACTTCGAATTGGTCTACAAAATAATCACTAAATGTCCTTTTCAGATTAAAAATGGCAGTCAATCTTTGAACTGAGCTCTTTGTACAGAAGTGATGCCAAATTAAACGAAAAAATAAAAAAAATAAAACAACAATCTAAAAATACTTTACTTTTATGCTGTTAAAAGTCTCCTTAAAAGGTTTACTTTTACCGTACCAAAACTTCTATATTGTTTTGTGTTTTCAGTAAAGTGCTAGTGTTCCGTAATCCTCCAAACATAGGGAAATATCACCAGTTGATTTATTTTCATTAGCTTTATTGATAAGCGTTAGATAGGATGTGAAGTAGTAATTTTTGTTGTTTTAAGTTTCAACTTCGCTCTTTACTTCCCTCAGAAAAACTTGGTTTTTTAAATTAATATGTGAAGAGATCGCGTGTTTTGTGCAGTGTATATGTGCGAATACTATCAATTTTATCCTCCAAACAATCAAGAGTTGCGCAAAACAAAGTGTTTCTTAAAAAATAGAATAGAAATAAATAGAACTTTTGAAATTTTTAAAAGCGTCTTGGACAACAAGTCTACTTTAAGCGTTTCTGTGTTTATTTTTTTGTCCTAAATATGTTTGAGTAAATGGCCCTTATAATCGCGCACTTGGTGTTTTTTTGGAAATTTTGCAATCGCATTTTGCAATCGAAACCATGTGATTTTGCAATCGACAGTGGCAAGCTACTTGGCATACGCTAGAGAGAATAGTGTTTATCTTCACTATTGTGGCATATAGACATTTTGAAGATTGATTGAAGACAGTCCGTTTAAAATCAGGAAACTAATCACAGCTGGACACTAAAGAAAAGCAGTTCTTCAAGGTTATTTGCTTCTTAGGGCAAATCCTGAACCATTTAGTGTGTTCTGACGCTAAAGATATTACTTGCTCATACTTGTTTGATGATAAATTAACTGAAATGTAAAGAAAGAAGAAAAAAACTCATGATATGTCAATTAGAACGCTCGAGATAAATTCCTGGATAAAAAATAATATGCATCAATATTATTTGCGTTTGAAAGCAATTGCAAACCCCTTCATCATTTAGTTAGTTATGATGGACAAGACATCACTTGTTCAGATTGCCTCGATGATAAGTTACACTAAGAATAGATACAGTTTAGGTTAATAAGCGTGGCTTGCCAACTGAGACGCTCATTGTTACTAGCCGGATTAAAAAGGGAAAAAAAACACAAAACCAAAACACATCCACGTTAACTATGGGAACAAAGATTAAGATAGAGCGCGTAGCTTGACAATTGTAATTCAAAAGCAAAGAGAGAAAAAAAAATCCCAAGATAAAGAAAAACGGGCCAATAGAAGGAAAAGACAAATAACTCTCCTCCTTCACTAGTGTGGTACAAACTGCTACCCTACTTCTGGGTGACAAGGATCGTGACTGGTAGCATTAAAAGTACCCCTAGAATGCCTTTTTTTATTCCGAAAACTAAAGTGGTTTGCCTTCGAGCCGATTATAGTTTTTATCATCAAAATGTTCTTCCCTTCATCTCATGATTGAAGTTAACCACAGGCTTATTATCTGAATAAAAACAGAAGCTATTAGGACTATTTTATTCAAAGGTTAATTGCAAGTTTGATTAAAAATACATCTATTATAGTGCGTCTCAACCTTAATTGTCTTTGCTCCCCTAAAGGTTAGACACATTTACTGAATTGTAAAGGAACATGGGCTGCGTGTCTTTATTTGGGAAATTTGGTAATGATTCTTTCATAATACACCCTAGAACTTTTTACATTATCATCAATTAAGACATTGCAGTAAGTTATGTAACCGTACGAAACACACATTGTCCGTAATGTAGGTAGTGCCAAGTAGACTCGAACCCTGCATAGAATTTTACGCTTATGTTACGTTGTGAAAAATTCAATATAGTAGCATTAAAATTATGGAAAAATTCCACTTTAGCTACTTTTGGATGTTTTGGAAAGAGGTTAGGTTAGGAAAATTAAACTTTCAGGGATGAGTCTACAGGCTAAATTATGCCCCGGGAAAGTATTTTGAAGTACTTTCCTTCACTCCCTCTCTATCCAGAGGGTCCTGACCTTTGATGACCTTTAAAAATCTGCGTGTTATAAAAGTGAAATCTTGCAAAATAGATCTTTTGCTTAAATGAAGTGCAACAAAATTGTTTTCAGCTTCACAATTTTGCTATGTCTCAATTTATAAGGTTTTAAAGATATGCAAATACAATTCCGAAATTTTGAAAAAAAAAACATTGATATGGCTTAAAATTTTACTCAAATAAGAGGAATTGTATTTTCAGAACTGAAGCCAGAGGAAAAGAAACTGATAACTGTAAATTAAGATAAAATATTGTTTTGTCCAAATTTCATTAGGTGCCATGCAGGCAAATTTCAGAACCCTCTAGAGGGAGAAGGAGTGGAGGTAGGTATTTCAAAATACCTTCCCAGGGCATACTTTAGCCTGTAGACCCATCCCTGAAAGTTTCATTTTCTTAACCTAACCCCTTTCCAAGATAGCCAAAAGTAGCTAAAGTAGAATTTCACCTTATGATGATTTTAGATGATGATAAAGATGGTTTTGTGGATTTTTTTGCTAACCTAGTGTGAACAGACTTATTGATTTTGTGAATGGGGAGAGTGGAAAACATAGAATACATAGAAAATACCTTGCATTCGGTCTAATTTGATCCCCTTTGAAAAATCACCGAATTCTTCTGATATTTTTTTTTATACTTCTAAGGGGCTATGTCAATTCTCAAGAAGCGGATACCCTAATTTGCGCAATTTGGAAGATCAGGTGAGCATAAGGGCCAAGTGAAGAAAAATAGTCACTCAAGCTAACACTCTCTACTAAAGTCAAATTCTTGCTTACCTTTCGTCAGAAGATTAAAAACATCAGAAATGATTACAAATTTGTCAATGTCTATCTATACAACCAGGTGCTGAAAACCGTCAAGGGGGGCGCTAATTTCATTTAAAAAGGTACCCCCAGTTTTTTCGTTTCCGTGATTTGTCGTGCACATTTCTTCTATTTTGTTCTCTTTTTTTTTGTTTTGTGCATGTTCCGATTAAGTTAAATAATCCATTCTCAGATAATAATTTTTTGTGTTTAATCGAACTCACATAGCAAGTCACAGAAAGGAATGAGACAAGGATTTATAAACCCCTTTTAATTATAGCCTCCATTTTAATGACATAATTCTCCACTTTTTTAAACACTAAACCTATTTTTAATGTTAGCAACACTGACAAAAACGGCATATCTCCACTTTGGATTTTTCAGGGAAAGTTGTTTGTAACTTATTGGTTTGACTTGTTTTGGCAGCTCCAGTCTCTACAGCGCACCTAAGAAGTGGCTTTTTTCAGTGGCTTTTTAATTCTGGTGAGCGAAAAGCCATTTCAATCGGCCCACATCACCTGAAAAGCCATAATGAAAACACACCTGTGTTTGTAAAGCATTTATGAAATTCCAACTTCGGTCGAGAAAGATATATTGTAGACAGGACTTATTTAGTAACTACTTTAGACAATATAGTATCGAGCTTTGCACGATACTCGATACGCAATTACAAATATGGAATACTCAATCTTATCGTGTCAGTGGACCGATACTCTGGACAGGTGTCCATACCTTCGATGCCTGAAACTTGTTTGTACCTATTATTACCCTTTTTTTTACCTCTTTTGTACCTATTATTACCCTTGTCTATTACTCTTTGCCTCAAACTTGTTTGTACCAATTTCCGAAATATGGCCACTTCGCTTTGCAAATGTCACCTTAAAAATAATTTTAGCCATAGTGCGGAAGGGTCACACTCCAGTACGCATTAATGTTTTGCCAGATATGTAATTATTCACCTAACTATAGATGCGAGATATAATATTGTGCGATATATATTAACAATGATTCTTTCTGGGCTATGTTAATACAAAAATTCCCAATAAGGTAAACCTTAAAAAAAAACATATCCTTGAATCTAAACTGAATCAATTAACAAAAATTATGGTCCCAAATGCCTTACACTTACAAACCAACATTACCAACTCTTTATCTCCATATTTTTATGTCACTGAATACAAAAACACCCCATTTATCCCTATCAAAATATCTGGAAAGAATTTCTCCCCTTCGATCATAATAATTCATCAAGAAAAACAAACAATAAATAAGATCATGGCTTTGATTAGAGTCGGACTTCAGATTCCATTACTAATAAAGTATATATTAACACCAACAGACAAATTGTTATATAATAATTACTTTTTAGGCCTTAGAATCAGAAACAGCTTACAGAGGAGCAGTTACAGAGGCCAATGAACGTCATACCTCATTGATATTAACGAAGCGAAAAGTATTACAGGAAGTGAGAGACCTCATGATTCAAGGTGACCAAACTTTGAAAACTATTACGGTCGCCTATTTTCAGCTCCAGCAAGCCACCTCCGCTGCACCACCCGTCCAGGTAGGTCGATTCTAAAACATATGTATCAATTATTTTCTAAATTAATAATATTTTATTATTGACGTTCAAATATTGGCATTCGTTGCTTTCACCATTTAAAAAGAAAATTAATATAATCAGACGAAAAAATGTTTTTGATCATAAATTTTTTATATTGTTAATATCATAACTTGTGTAAGGCTCCGAAACAAACGGGCACGAAGACCTATTCTATTTTTAGCTCAATGAAACCCCATCTGGGTCACCACCCGTCCGGGTATGTCCATTCTTTAACATGTATATTCATTATTTTCTAAGCTAATGATATCTTGTTGACACAAAATTTAGTATTAATTTTTCACGCCTAATTAAGGCCGAACTGGCCACAAGTGAAGTGGAAAAATATCAAACGAGCGAAATTAGGCCAATATTGCAGACGAAATGGCAGATACGCTCTCATACATCGTATTTCCGCCTTCGTCGGTTTCTTTGGGCATTTAATAAGAAAATGAGTATTATTAAGGGAAAAATATGTTTAGTTTCAACAATTTATATTTCTAGAACAATAAGTTTCACAACACTCAATAAAAACAGGCATAAATACCCTCACCAACTTTAGGCACCAATTTGTTCTATTAACAACTTATGCCAACACTCGTGCCACACTTGCACCAACTTGTTTAAAGTGAATTGTCTGTTTTAGTTTTAATTGTGACTGTTTTCGTTCAGTACCTAATCAAAAACAATAAAATATAAAAAAGAGGGTCTAAAAAATCTAAAAATTTGGGTTTCATTTTAATTGTGATTGTTCATCC
>JAQQPU010026531.1:0-11464 GCA_029168905.1 Artemia sp. Kazakhstan ARC1039 | reverse complement strand
CATCAAGGTTTACATTTTTTGTTGAAAAAAAAAAAAAAAATGCTCCACGTCTCTAAGTTCAAACTTCATTTTCTTGCAAAAAAAAAACATCATAGAAGGAACAATTAAGCTTCAGTTTATTTGAAACGTACATCAAATTTATTTGAAATGTACATCAAGCGTGTGAGTAATGGAAGGCTTAGTGTACTACAAGCAATCATTTTCCTTGAAAAAAAAAAGTTATTAATAAATTCACTTTAACACTGTAAAAAAAGAGCTGACCGAATTAAAGCAATTAGAAAACACTGAAGATTACGAAATAAATTCGAAAGAGGCTACTGTCTTACTCTATAAAACAAAAACAAAGCAGTATAACAAAAAAAGGAGGCACACTACTGCATCCCATGCGAACGGTTGATTTTCCTTATTACTAAAGATGGGGGACTGCAATTCTCCTAAATGGTTTTTTTTGCTGTGGTGATTCAAATGATACACTTTTCATTTTGATCAAACACTGTTTAAGTGGAGTTTCAAGCTATTTTTCAAAATTCCCACAATTTTTTTCGCTACAGACTTGTCATTAAAATGAAGTTACCACTACTAAATCAGCTTCAAATAGACCTCACTGGACAGTTTTTTTAAATACGTCTTGAAATTTTTAGTTACTATGGGCTAGAGTTCATTCTTTACTAGGTTGCCCTTCAGGGGGCAACCATGATAATCCGTCAGTGTAAGTGTCCGTAACTAATTTGAGGTCTCCGTAATGAAACAAGTAACTAAAGCCTAAAGATAGGCGTGTTTTCCCGGGTCCTTTTGAAATTGACACAGTCAGTTGGCTTCTAATGATAAGAGGGAGTATAGATTTTTGTTATTTTCATGTCTGAAGGCAAGCGAGTAGCACGTGCAGTTTAAAGAGGTCGTGTGCAGCCAGTAACTTTCATTAAAAGATTGACACAGTCAGTCTCTGTAGTCTGACTTAGTTCTTTGTAAAAAAAAAATTACTTAGTTTGGTAAGTATACCCCGTTTTGGGTTGTAGCGTTGTGTTGCCTTGGAAAAACTTTCCAAAAATAATAGAAGCAAGGATTAAGCTTTAACTTACTTGAAATGTACATCAAGCGTGTGTGTAATGGAAAGCTTAATGTGCTAAAATCAATAGTTTTCCATGAAAAAAAATGACGCAGTTTGGTAAGTATACCCTGCTCTGTGTTGTCAGGAAAAACTTTCTAGAAATCATAGAAGCAAGAAATAAGCTTCAATTTATTAGAAATGTACGTCAAGATTTCATTAAAACATGATGTAAGTTTGATGTAGCTATAAGTAAAAAAAAAATCACGTAGAATTATACGTAGCTTTCCCAAAGATTTGATTGTTTGTATTTGGGGAGGGGGGATCATGATGTTATATTTGAGGGAAGGAAATTTTTTTTATCTGACCATCAAAATAGATTGTATACACTACGGTTTTCGTTCTTCTTTTCGCCAGTAGTCCAACAGGCCCTTTGGCTAGTAATATAATAAAATATAAAAAAACTGACAGCAGAAGCAAAGAATTACTTTTTGTCACTTTATTACGGAAAAAAAAAAAAAAATCCTAAATCTAAAAAAACAGACAGTGATTGTAATACAAATACGATTTAAGGAAAATTATAAAATGATAACTACGAGCTTATGGATTTATTACCAAAAGAAAAAAATAAAACAGAAAAAACAATTTTACTAGAAATAGCAAAAACGTTAAATAATCACTATTGTAATTGCAAAATTTAATTTTTGACTGGTGTTTTTCTTCGTCACCTTTGATATTCCGTTTTACATTTGTTTTGTTTTTTTCCTGTTTTTTAGGCTTAGTTTTTCTTCTACAATTTCTTCTACAATTTTATATTCAGTTTATCCAGTTAATATATTCAGCAATATATCACGTTATATCTGCATCTACTTCGATAAAAGAACAACGTTGATAAGTTTTGGCCCCAAAACTATGACTGACACTATTAAATGGGCAGCAAGCGTCTTCGATGAGAGTAACGTCCAGCTACAGTTATGCCACGTCTCCGTCCAAAGAGAAGACAACACAGCCTGAAATTTTAGCTTTTTTTTAATTACAGGGGAATATGCGTCAAATCTTGTCCAGAATTTTGTTAAATAGGCCTGCATCATGGCTTAGAGCAAAATATTACGCTTGAAAAAAAAAAAAAAACAGACAAGAAGAATATGTTTTTTTTTGGTAATATGATTCACTTCAATTGTTTTTTAATTCAAATAAGGTTGTAAATCAGTATTTTGTAGAGTTTTTCACTGCTAAATGCATCTCAAAAACCTTAATCAAAATATCTTAAATCAAAACAATTTTAGGACAATAAAACACAGGCAAGAAGAAAGTGTTTTTCTTGTAATATGATTCATTCCAATTGTGTTTTTAAATTCAAGCAAGGTTGTAAATCAGTATTTTGTTCAGTTTTTCACTGCTAAAGAAATGTCACAAACCATCAAAAACCTTAATCAAAATAACTTTGAAACAAGATTCTATACAGTTTAACAAGAAAAAGCTTTTCCGACGCTTAATGAAAATCAAAATTTTTCTTAAACAGAACCATTCATTTGGATTTTTCTAGTTCTATGGGGTAACACTGCAAAGTAATATGTTTGTTTTTTTTTTTACAAGAAAAAACAACAACAAAAAAACAAGAAAAAACAATATATTCTGTTCCTTGGTTATGCCAGTCGTCCGACATGCTTTTCATCTAATCATTAGACGAAATATTATCCCGAATATTGTCCAGAGGATTGGAAATTTTAATTTTAAATGACATGGATCATCCTGTAACAGTCATGAGATACTTAATCACTGCTGTCTCTCATTTGCCAGTTTTTAGCTTTGGGATGGAGAAGATAGTTTTTTAGAACAGTTTGGAGGAGGGGGTTAATGCGTCTACAAAGTTAATTTCTGGTAAAAGTAGCCAAATTCTAGTTTTTTTTTTCTTGCATTTGGAGTGACGAGAGATTTCAGCAAAAAGCCTGCAAGTATGAACTGACCTGTTAAGCTTTGAAAGCAAAGTAATATAAAATTTTCAGCATAACAAGTTTTTAATTTTTTTTTAACTGTTGGAGTGAGGAGAGGTTTCAGCAAAAGCCCGCAGGCATGAGCTTACCCGTTAAGCTTTGAAAGCAATGCCGCTTAAAATTTCCAGCCAAACGAGTTCTTACTTTTTTCAAAGTTGGAGTGACGAGAGGGTCCTATGACTGGTCTAAACGATAGCCTGCACGAATGAACTTACCCGTTAAGCTTTGAAAGCAATGCAGCTTAAAATTTTCAGCTTCCACGACTTCAATACCGGAGCTACCAGGTTCAGGGCTGAGCTGGCTAGCTATGTCAAACATAGGATGGAACATGCTAGTTAGAATTAGCTTTTCATTTGTTGTTAATGTCTTCCTCTCAAATTTCAAAGCAATTGGATAATTCATCTTCTCTTCTAAATAAGCAAGAATTTTTGTGCCATCACTTAGAGTGGAGCCATCTACAATGTGCTTGTTAACTTCAGTGACAACATGCCCAACTGTAATGAAAGTTATCTAGATTAAAATTCCCATTAATAAACATGTATTCTTTGCCACGGCTTTTCTTCCAATCTAAGGAACTTACCCAGTTTTGTAGATTTTTATATATATTTTCTTACTTATGTCCCCGACCAAAAAAGTCTTCACGCGAAAAGCTTGAAGTCCTTGTTTTTACTTTTTTATATAAATTTGAAAATGCAAATACGCCCTATTAGCAAGATGATATATTGTAGCCAAAAAACAATTTGCCAAATGTTTGTCGGCATTATGAAAATTGGTAGCAACAATGAGGAAACAAAGAAGAAAAAATAGTGCTGTCAGTAGTTAGTTTCCAGCTGTTCTTCCTGTGTAGGTATCCCTTCTAGCTGAATACTCGACAAACTTAGTGTTTAATCCTAGATTTTGCGTCTATATTGAAAAGTCTTTATTTGTAATCTTAAGATGACTGTCAAAAGATCTTACCTGGTAAACATTAGGTAAATGTCTCCCTGCTTGAGAAAAATGTGTTTGCATTGATTGATTATGAAGGCAACATGCACTTGCGCAAGGATAGGAGCTTTGGGCCAATTCCCCTACCCCAAAGCTCAAGACATTTTCAATAGTTTCTTATATTTTTCCTATAGTTCACCGAACTTTCTTGTATTTTTCGAGTTACAAGACTCGAATATAAACAACTTGGCAGGAGTAGAAGGCGGTCGGTGCCGTAGAAACTGATCTTAAAAGTTCATTTTTGAGGGCTACGATATCTATTTAACAACGAACATGAAGTATTTAAAAATGTTCTATTTAAAGACGAACATGAAAAAAAAGAAGTATTTTTCAGAATTTAGGCCGGGGGGGGGGGGGGGCAAAAATTCAGCATTCAAACTTATACACTTGTCAATCCAATGCACCAATTAACTGGTAAACACTTAACAGAAATTTTGCTACCTTAGAAACTTACCAATTCGTTTTGGTAAGGAGGCAGGGTGAGTGAGTCAACCCTACAAAGAAAAACAAAAAAAAACATAGTTATAAAGAGAACAAACCTGAGGTTACGCTTTGTCAGGTATTTTAACACTTGTCCGGTTAAACATGTTTAAATTCAGAAAAGCATTACATTTTTTTTCGCCGAAAAAATGTGTCCCTAGATATATAGATCATCAAAGACAGGTCTTGGGTCAAATTTCTTGACAACTTTTCTTGACAAATATTAAAACTGCTCTATCACAAGGACGGTCCTAGACAGACTGTTTTTTTCTGTTTGGAAATATGGGCCTTAGTTTCAGTGCTGTGGCCCTCTAAAATTGCCCCCTTTCCCCCCAAAAAAATCAGAAACATCAATACTAGAAACCTGATATGCTACTGTTGATTAGTCTAAGGGTGACTCAAATTTCCCGAAAAGGAAACTAAAGATTTTGTTTTCGATTTTTTATTCCAACATTCGAGTTTTTGCACTATTCCTCATTTGCAATTTTTCGCAGAATATAAAACTAGCTGTATTTCTGGAACAATTCCGAACAACTTGTTCTTTTGTTTCATCTGCACTTCTTATTAATATGTCTAACAATTACTCACCAAAATGATACGCTTTCATTTAAAAATAGAAACTGAAGCTCTCTTGCTATGCTTTTTCTTTTCTTCAAAAATTCACAGATGCTTTTTTTTTCTAAAAATAGCAACACCAAAAGATTTTAATTCTTTTACGGTTGTTGAGTATCGTAAAGTACAGAATTCCCTGAAAAGGAAAAATCCAGCTTTGATTTTTGTTTTCACTATATACTGACAAGAGACTACCGACTTTGTGACTCCAGCTGTACAGCCTTGGGCCCCCCAGGGTTGATTATTGGGACTCTAGTGCTCGAACTTCAAGCCCCCAGACAAAAAAATCCTCACTCTAAAGTCCCAGAGACTTCATGACCAGCTTTGGGAGTCACGAATGTGCAAATCTGGAGCCCCCAAGTTAGCGGTCCCACACCAATATCTGTTAAAAGCTAAAATACGGAAGTTCTTCTTCTCACGGAATGCAGTGTACTATAATACTGACAAACAGTAAAGAGAGAGAGAGAAAAAAAAAGTTTAGTAGAATACCAGTTTTTTCTAAAGTTAGCAACCTTGAAAATTCCCTAGACCCCCAACTCCCCAGCCCTGTGTCCAGGTAAGAACTGAAATATCTTCACGCGTACCCTACTTCTTTGAGAGGGAATCTGCAAGAGTTTTTATCTTTGAATATTCTGCACAATAAAAAGAGGTAAGATATTTAGATATTTCGACTAGAGTAAGGACTTGAGATATATCTATAAAACTGTTGCAAGTAATTTGGTTGATGATATTTCCCTTTGTGAAGTATTATGCAAAACTAGCCGTTTAATCAAAACCCAAAGTAGAATTTTGTACAATAGAAATAGAGGAGCGTGCAAAGCCGAGTTGGCCTGGTGCTGCCGTGAGTTGTCAGTAGTAGTAGTAGTAATTCAATAAACTTACATAGCAAGCCAAAGAAATGCATGGGAAAAACAGTGCTATAGTCTAACATTTACTAAAATACTACAATTTCCACTTCCAATTCTTTTAATCAATTAGATTACTTTCAAGTTAATAATATTCACATATAATTTACTGACTACTCTAGACTGTGTTGTTGTTGTTGTTGTTAATGTTTCTGGGCTATCTGCCCTTTGCGCACGTGACGTACGTTAAGTTAAAATCTCACAGCCCGCTTTTAACTTAACGGAACTCTGGGCTCTGGGCATAGTGTTGCCTGATATGCGATATGATACCACAAATATCGATACTCTCAAAAGAGTCGATACTTTCGATACATTTATTACTCTTTGTCTGATTCTTTAAAGGGATGCAGTCGCGTCGTAAATGTTGCCATAAAGCAAATTCTTGCTCTGGTACAAAGTGGTTTCATTCGTGACCAGAATGTGGTCAGCATCCACATTTTTTACCTTACTAAAATCAACCTTGATAACAATAAATCCTGTTTTTGCACAAAGATTGTTCCCGAAAAATAGATTTATGGCGGACAGGTCTTGTAGGCTTAAATCTAAAACATATTTAAAATCTTTGGCCTATGTTTCATAGGAATCTAAAATAGGAATCAAATTTTTCGAGCTTAGTTAAGGCGATACAGAAGCTTAGAATCATTTTGCGAGCCTCGGCGTCGACTGACTATCACAAAGACAGGCAAGAAGTTGAATTACAAGATTTCCAAGAAATTAGGCATTGGCTTTTAGTTTTTTATCATTTATTTGGATCTCTTATCCAAGCTCTTCAAGTTTTGGAAAGACTACCCAGTCAATTACAAATAGTTTGGCCACACAAACTACAAAATTTTATAATGTACCAGACAGGGTGATCGTTTAAGGTAGCCCAAGGGGCGCAGCTAAGGGGCCCCCAAAGTTCCAAGCTGTCGGCGAACAGTGTAAAAATCAGTGTAAAAAAGTTTTACATATTTACCTTGGACATTTAGCTTATGTGTCCGCATTTGTTGGCACACAGGACGATTTTGTCAGCGCATTCTTTATACCCCTCCTCCCTCCAAAATCAAAACCTAGCTGTACTTCTGGTTAGCACATCCCCTTACCCGTTAAAGCAGTCTATTACTGAAAACTTTTCTTAGAAAAAGAAATATTACTGGTTGATAATTTAAAATTAATCTGTCATACCTTAAAAGTAAGTATACTATCTAGAGGTGGATATACAGCTGTAGAGGCAAAGAGGACAAACATTCCAGGGAGAGGTATTATTTGAGGAATAAGGGACTGCCACTGGCCTCTTAAAGTTGACAACCTTTTATGTTTATCGATAAAGCTAAATCCCGTGCAAACAGGGGGTAATTACAATACGGAAGCTAAATAGGCTAATATTCAGCATAAGGTTTGATAGTGATTACTTACAAATTTGGAAGAATCGGCATTTGATAATTGAACTGCAAGTCTTGACTTGAGGGGGCAGAGAGGAAAGGTTTAAAGGTTTGTCTTCTAATTTGTTTAAAATTGTTGGCCCCACGAAGCAATGTTGGACTCAGACCCTTTCAAAGTCACCATGTGTACCAAGGTTACTATCAATGAGTCAAAAGTGATTGGACCAACCAAACCACCTTTCAAAAGCCTTCTTAGTTGCCCTCCTCCCTCCACCAGCCCCAATCTAAATTTTGAGGTAGTTATTTTTTTTTTAACAAAATCAAGAAGACTCTAAAAAAAACTTATACTCTCAACTTTAGTGTACAGCAGGAAAATAGGAGATGTTATAACAGCTTGGAAGTTGCTAGGAGATGATCTTTAAGGTCACGTTTTGCAAATCCCTCTCTAATACTACAAGATGGCACTCTGAGAAACTGCAGGCCCCCCATTGCATCAGGTAAGAGCACCAACGGTTCTTTGCATTCAATCCTCTTCCGCTGTGGAACAGCCTCTTTTAAGCAGCTGCCCAGTCCCAAACTCCAGAAGCCTTCAAGAAACGAGTTGACAAAAACTGGGCCACTACTGATCAAAAACTTCGAAAGGCTGATTTTAACCTTGACACACCATCAGCAGAATTTCCTGCAGGAGGCTCAAACCACCTTATCTTACTGAAAATGCAATTCCAGGTATTTTAGGATAAATATTTAGGGTATTATTTGTAACCATGACCACTCTACCATGCAAGGGTTCTCCCTCACTCAGCTGCATGTTTGCTGCAGTATCAATTAAAGGAGCACCCCTTTCTTGATTCATTCTTTACTGCTAAAATTGTCTGGCTTATTTTCAATTATTTCTCATTTTTTACATGTGTATCTTTTGTATAGATACAGACAGTTACATCTAAGATTTAAAATATAACACACCTTCAATCCCATCTCTTTCACCAAAAGTAACACAGCATCTTGAGTCAACAATGCCAAACTTAAATGGTAAAGGATATTCAAAGTTTCTTTCCAATACATGCTGTGAATGATTGTGGTCATAGTTGAAAATTAAACTACCATATCTTGACAGTATGTAAACACTATAGACAGCCATTGCGAAGCAGTAACACAAGTTTCAGCCTAGAAAGATAGTAAAAGTACTTCTCAAGAAATTGAGGAAATTGTGCTGTGCATATCCAAAGTTGTCTCTTAGACATCCAGCATATGGAATAAAGAAATTAATTCTGAGATCTTAAAACATAGTAAGGTAAAGAAAGGTAAGGAAAATAGCATTAAACTTTACAGTAACTACTGGTGGCACTGATCTTCGTTTCATGCCCTTCAGCCAGGAAGTGTAAAGGGGGGTTGGGGGTCAGCCATCCTGTGCTTTCACCCGCGCTTACTGTTTGCCTTCCTTAGATTTCTCCAGGTTAGAGCTGAGCTGACTCTGGCTGAGTTTACAGAGCGATTCCACTGACACCCACCCCAAACCAAATAACCAGTGACATCAGGACTCACACCCTGTCCTCACAGACAAAGGATATAGAGTCTAGCATGCTAACCACTCAGCTAAGATGGTAGACCTGATTAATATTTGCTATTGTCAAAAAGAAGGACATAACAAACAATGTAAATTTGTTGCAGTTGTACCAAGTCTATGAAAACAAACGAAGAGTCTGTTGTTTAGAAAGATAATTTGAGTTACTAAAAGTAGAAGCATTTCAAGATGTTTAGAAAATTATGCTATACATATCTAAGGTTATGGCTTAGATATCTACAAGCAAGAAAAAATACATTCTAAAGTATCAAAACATACAAGGCAAGATTAATGATTGACAAGATTAAGACAATACATGGTGGACTTGAATAATATCCTGCTATTGTCCGAAGGAAGAACATCATGAACTCCATTATAGAAGTTCATATAGAATATGTTTTTAAAATTTTTGACTATGTCAATTTTTTGGAGTTAAGTGGAGGTAGTCAGCTAAGCGCCTGCCTTAACTGTTAGGCTAGAACTTAGCTATAATTATTTAAATAACGTTGTCTTGAGCATTTACCAGTGAGATTATTCTGGACTTGAGTGTTGCTAGTATTGTGAGATGGCAAGCAAACGGAAACATATTAGTAAAGTAAAGGGTATGGACAAGTGTGCAGCAAGTGAAGATAATTTGAATGCAAGCTATAATTCCATGAATAGCTATGAATTGCTATGCATGTGACCAATGGTTGTGTGCAGATTGTCTTGATCTTTCAGAACATAAATATGTCCTTTTAACAATAATGACTCGTCGCATGGGCTGTGAGAGGAAATGTCCCATGTGCAAGCACAACCCAATATGTAGTGTAAATGCTTCAGAAATAGAAAAAAATGTGGATAATAGTATAAAGAGCTCACTGAGTGGCCTTGACAACACAGTTAAGAACCTGGATGCAAAAATCAAAGAAGCAGTTAAGGACTCTTTTTCCAGCTTGAGAGTTGAAATGAGAGCCAGGGCGTCGTTTGGGGGTGGCAAGGGGGGGTGGGGGCAGTTGCCCCCCCCAGCAATGTGGAGAAAAAATAGTATACATCCCATGCCCTTTGACTATCCAGATATGAACCACTCTTGCCCCCCCCCCCCCAATAAAATTGCTGGAGATTCGCCCCTGCTGAGAGCTGAAATAGACACATAAGTGAACAAGCCTTGAAGAAAGAGTATATTCTCTGGAGAGGTCCTCAGGTGCTGCCACATACGAGCAAGTGCTGAAAGACCTAGTTACAGCTGAGGCAACTACCCTGGGGGGAAAGCCCTAAGTGAACAATTTGAAAGCGGGGTAAAGGCTCTAATCTTTGTAGACAATGATTGACCAAAAGAATTAAATATATTTTTCTTTGAAGTTGCTACCCAAACTGATGATGCCCAGTTTGTCCATGAATACCTAGCTAACAATTATGAGCTACCTGGTGTTCCTATCTCAAACGTACACTGGCTAGTGAATCCAATGGCTTCTGGACCCCCAAACCCTCTAAGCCCACCACCAATTATGTTCTCTGATCCCAACTTCAAGACCAAGAAATTGATTTTTCAGAGATCATTTAAGACAAAAGAGAAAGTAAAATTCAGAATGATGTGTCAAAAAAGACCATGCGAAAAGACAGAAATTGTGTGAAAAACTGTGCAGAAGATAAGCAGGTGGTGAAACTGATTTAATGATTAAAGGTAACAAGATTGTCACAAAAAACTCTCATTATCCTGCAGCTTCCCCAGGGTTATAGGTAATGGAGATGTAGAGAAAATTGCCGGTTGCCAAAACCATGTAAATAATATTGTTTAAAGAGATTATAGCGTAAACATGTCAGATGTAAGTCCTACATTTACAACAGATGATTTGTAGCAGAAAACTGCCAAATAGCTCTTCTTTCTAACCTTGACCGTCTGAGCTAAGTGATATTAATGATGCCTATATTGAACATAAAGATAGACTGTTAGTGCTTTACAGCAATGTAGATTGCATTACCACCAAAACAGATTAAATTAAGGGTGTAATGTCAACTAGGCCTGAAGTGAGTGTGTTTGCTTTCACTGAAGTTAGACCAAATAACACTTTGGTGTCACTTACTGATGCACAAATCCAGATCTTTGGGTTTACAATAGTTTCAAACATTGTGCATCCTGAAAGGAAGAGGAATTGTCCTGTACATCATATCAACCCTGAAGATAAGAACTCTTAAACGCGATTTTCAGTATGGGTCATGGGTAGAGGAGGTATGGATAAAGATTGAGCAAAAGGATCATAGTTTAATTACAGGATGTATTTATAGGGAAGATGTGGGTACACTGGGACATAATCAAGTTTGTCAAATTACTAGATTTTCCCACTTGCTTAAATGGATTTACTTCGATTACGATAAACTTATAAAATAGAAGCTTGTATCATTATTCACTCAACAGTATACTCTGAAAGGTCGCCATCAAGGGTCAGGGTTTTTCCTGCACGTTCTGTGCCACCACTCAGATTAGGTTTTGGCAGGTGTAAGGCAATTTCGCTTGTCATCAAGAAGGCCTCATCCTTTGTCTC
>JAQQPU010026530.1:0-11464 GCA_029168905.1 Artemia sp. Kazakhstan ARC1039 | reverse complement strand
ATTGACCCCCCCCCCTCCCCTGCCCTCAGAAATGGGGGGACGAAGGGCCTCTGAGCCTTCCCCTTGAGGCAGATCCCATTTATTTTTGATTCTGAGTATTTTTGATTTTGATAATCACCTTCACCCTTTTATCCATCGTCAAGTACATGCTCCAAAAATATTTTATTCAGAGATTTCACGTTAAAAAATTATCCAATCATTAATTACCCCTTTTTTGCAAATGTCTATCGCTCTGAATCACTTTGAAAAGGTGTATATGCCCTGTAGAAATGTTTACCTATATGTCTCGTAGAAGTATAAGGCCATGTGAGGGAGCTTTGAATCTCTTTGAAAAGGTGTAGAGCTTCTATAGAATAACGTTGAAATTGCTATATGGCTGTTAGAAGTATAACATTGATTACTACTTTGGTACTTGTCTGGAATCTAGTAGTCACGCGAGAACTGTATTGCGAAAATCAGATAGGTATTACCCGCTACTTATGTGGATCAGCAAAGGGTTTCTAGCTCCGGGATGCATATTTGAACTTTATTTTTTGGGGTCTTAGGGCGAATAAAAGGTACCTAGGTTTGGTTTTGTTAGGTTAGGTTACGTATTTAATATATGCTATGCTTTACCCCCCCCCCCCTAATGTGCAAATATATAGCCCAAATTTGTGTTTGAACTATCGTATTTTTATCCTATTTTGTTTTATTTTATTAGCATTAACGAAACTTCACTTATCGCGTGACTACTGGATTCTAAACAAGTGCCAATATATTTTACATGTTTTAACTTTAATAAACCCAAGATTATTGCACTTTAAAGAATAAATACCAGTACATGTAAATTAAACTGTCAATCCACGTTCATTTGTTGTTTTGCTCAATAATCTCAGTTATGAAGTTTTTTCGGATTGTTCCGAAAAATAAGGATTGTTTTCAGTAAAGTGTAAATTATTTTCTGGTCTTGAGAAGGCATGAGTGGGGCAGCCCCACCCACCTTATTTTCTGCTCGTTTTGAGTTTGAATCGGTCATTTATTGTAATTTCTGTTCGTTACGAGTTTCATTTATTTATTAATGGTATTTATTCGGTAGTTTTACGCTTAGAAAATTATTTGACTTCATTTCTGCCTATTTTTTGGGTCTAATGTAGATTTTTCTTTGAAAAACTTATTTCGTGTAAAAAGTTTTTAAAATTAACAATAATAAAACATTGAAGTCTTATGGGTCTTTAGTATAGGCAGCGCTATAGCATTGCCTCTAATTGCAGTATATATGTTACCGTGAAATGAATGTCCCAAAACTTTTGAATGTCGACATTCGCCGGTGAATGTTGAAAATACCTTTTTTTTTCTCCTCGAATTAAGTCAGCGTTGCTAGTCAACTTTTCCAGTTTTATCCTAGGTTTGATGGTGACAGGTTAGGTTGGGTTATGTTTTTAACCCCTTTTTGAGATTTATAACATAATTTAACGTAACCCAACCTAACTTTAACTTTTACGATCAAACGTTGAGTAACGAAAGGATTGATCAGGTGGACAGTTTTACTTACCTTGGTACGAGTATTATTAGCAAATACGGTAGGAGCAGTGAAGATGTTAAAAGTAGAACAGCCAAGGCTCAGGGTGCTTCTTAACAATTGAAAAAAGTTTGAAAGAATAGGAAGATAAGTCTGCAAACCAAGATAAGAATATTGGAAGCAGCAGTGATGAATGTGGTCAAATATGGCTCTGAAGCATGGGCGCTCCGAAAAGCGGATAAAGATTTGCTAGATGTTTTCCGGTTCAAGGCGTTTACCCCCCCCCCCACCTCCGGCAATTGCCCCCCCGGGAAATACCCCCCGAAAAATACCCCCTGTGGAAAATACCCCCTTGGAAATTAAGGCTTTCCAAATTTGAGAATTTTATTTGAGTTTTATTTTTTTATTTCCGTAGGGGGAACGAATTTTGGTACTTGTGTATTATGTGCCACTCACTCAAGTTTATGCTGTGTAAAATTCGAGAACACACCATTTTTTTCGTTACTTTTTTCCTTACTTTAGGAAAAAAATTCGGGCTTTATATTTGCATGTTAGGGAGGGGGGAGGGGGAGGGGGTAGAATGTAGCGGGTCTGCATACAAAATGTGTTTTGTACAATTATTTTGCATATTAGATTGATAGATAGAGAAGTGTATTTTAAAGCCAAATGTACGGCCGTGAACATAGTAAAACAACATAAATGAAATCCACAAATAGCATAAACTTTCATCAGTGATCATCATAAAACACTTAAATGAAACACTAAATTAACCTAATAATAGTACTTAATACTTGGAAAATCCGTCACTGAAAAAAAAACGGTACTTTCCCATTATATGGGCGCTTCTAAAAAGTCAAGTTTGGTTAGTGCTAATGAAATAAAATAAAATAGGATGAATATATAATAGTTTATAAACAAATTTGGGTTATATATTTGCACATTAGGGGGGGGGGAGGTAAAGCATTGCATATATTAAATACGTAGCCTAACCTAACCTTGGTACCTTTTCTCCCCCTAAACCCCAAAAAACAACAGTTTAAATCTTGTAAATTCAATGAGAAACCACGCTCTTCGATCAATTTAGATAACAATTACCCACTTTACGAGTCTCCATCACTGCATTCATTCGACTGTCTATAGCCGAGGTGCCCATATAATGGGAAAGTACCAGAAAAACACTTAACATTTGGAAAAAACACCTAAGTGAAACATTACATTCACTTTATACTGATTTTTTTTTTTTTTTTTTTTTGAGTTAACAAAATTTCCAGATACCTCGCTATTCTTCTGTAATTTTTTAGCGGCCAAACCTAGAAGGAATTGTTTTCGGACTTCAAACTGTTCAAATACTCTACCACCACCCCCTCCCCCTTATGTGTAAATATATAGCCTACATTATGTATTTCCCATCTATTCTGTCACTTGTCTTTGTCTTGTCTCATGCTAAGATCAAAGAAACTAACGAAGAAACCGGTTTGTTCTCGATTTTTACACAGCATAAACTTGAGTGAGTGGCGCATATTACACAAGTACCAAAATTCTTTCCCCCTACTGAAATAAAAAAAAACAACTCAAATAAAATTCTTAACTTTGGAAAACCTTATTTTCCACGGGGGGGGTATTTTCTGGGGGGGTATTTGGGGTATTTTCCGCTGGGGGTATTTTCCGGAGGGGGGTATTTTTCCGGGGGGGGGGGGTATTTTCCCGGGGGTATTCACCGGGGGGTTGGATAAACGCCGGCCACCATGTTTTCCAGAAATTGCCAACGTAGAGTTCTGGGTACCCGGCTGACTGACCGTATTTCAAACAGTAGGCTGTACGAAAAGAGCACTTCAATCCCACCTTCTAGCACTATAACGAGAGAAATGTTTTGATAGGTTGGGCAAGTTCTGTGGATGAAGGATGACAGATTGCCGAAGATTGTCCTTTTCGGCCAACCGTCAAGGGCTAAAGAGAAAGCAGGTCGTCCGCAGTTGGGGCGGGAGGATGTCATAAAGAAAGATTTAAGGGAAATGGTAACTTCCTGGGAGGATGTAAAGAAGGAGGCTTTGAATAGATTGGGATGAAGGAGGAGCGTGCGTGCGGCTTGGTGTTGCGGTGAGTTTTTAGTAGTAGTGGTAGTTAGATAGTTGACGGTAAAGAAAATTTGATTGTTTTTCTATCGCCGAGTAATTACCCTAAATACATGCACTTTACTAATACACGCAAAGCTATGGCATTGTTTTGCATTATTATTTGTAATCGTTGCATAGCCACCTTCATAAAGACAAATTTCACTGTCCTAAAATACAAAAAAACGAATACAAGGTTAACCAATTAACTCGAATACGCAACCCCACGTCCCTGAGAATAAAAAAAGCATTGTCATTCTTGGTTACAAGTTATTGTTTGTGGTAAAGGAGGAATCAATGGAAAATGGAACTTAGAAGCCTGTGTTGCCTGGGCCGTAGAGTTTAACACTTTAGAATTTCCTGATTAACAGATATTTGGCTGTAAGTACCCTCTCACCAAATTTTAGGTGAATACGTACACTTTAAAAAGAAGGCAGTGATACTCAGAACTGGTGGATGCCTCTGAAAATCCATCTACTCTGCTCCCTTGGCCAAAATTATTTGCCCCACAGTTTCAGGCCGATCAGCAGAAAAAAAAAATCCATGCCTTCCTTTTTGTTGAAAAGTTTGTGATGGATGGTGTGGCTTCCTTTGTTTTTTTCGATCACACAGGTTGATAATTTTCGTACGATTCCACCTCAAACAAGGCACGAGATGACCACTATGACGCTAAAGACCAAGTGGTACGAGGAGCCTACTGAGGGGCCAAGGGTCAACTTTGTGCCTCAAATCACTCAGATTGAAAGTCATTGAACGTTTTTAACCAAGATACAACATATCTACCTTTCCATTTAAAAGCTGGGGATGGGAGCGGTTGGGGCGTTGAAGGGGTAACTGTCCCACTCGGTCTCTCAAATATTAAATATTGAAAATCCTAATGTGATTCTGGTTCAAGTAAGATGTAACATGCCTATGTCTACCATTCTCCTAAAAGGTTAGGATTGCATACCATAGAGTGGGAGTGTTGAAAGGGTTAAGGTTGCATTGTGTGCCTCTGTCAATACAGATTGATACTCCTGGCGTGATTCAGCTTCAAACATAGTGCAACAGGCATATACTAAAATATCCATGGGGAGAAGGGGTTTTGATTTTTCCTTTCATTTTAGTATAGATGGCTCAAAGAAGATCTTGATTTTTTTTTCATTCTTTCATTAATATGCTGGTGCAAAAAAGGCTTCGAAAGTGGGCTTGCCAACCCAGATCCTGCTACGTGAAACATCATTAAAAAAATGCAATACCATTTGGGAGTACTATTGGTAATTCTCCTAAATATTGATAATTTAGGCTGCGGATAAGAGAGAAGTCTTGAAATGGAATACCATAATTATTAAATCACAACCATTAATTACCTAACTGAAACATCAATAATATGTTGTAAACTGCCGGTATCCTAACTGAGATATGACATGCAACACAGCATTAGAATAACCAAGAGCTGGTATATTGACTATAAATTCAACTAACCATAATATATCTTTGCTAAGAGAACAAATCCTGTGACAGTTTAGACCATGAACAAAGTTGCGAAACTACTAACAGTAATGAAATGTTTGCTAACTTAGTGGCTCACTTTTTTATCAATAACTATAAGTCCAAGACGATTAAAATAAATTAGAGGTGATGTGCATTTGTGCCCTAGGCCTTGACATAGTATGGTGAGTCCGTCCATAATAACAATAATAATAAAAAAAAGCGACAATACTTGGAAGCAATATATGAATGGGAGAAATCGCAGAAGGCTTTTTCCGTTAGAAAAATAATAAGTAAGAATTATTCATACTTTTTGAATAATAGATTTTTTAGGTAATACGGATCTATAAATTATATGTTCTAATATACAAAAGATATATCATCCAAGGTCCAAGAGATGACAGGCAGAGCTTCCTCGCCCCCTGCCTAAATGTCAAGTTCTACATAATTTTCACCAAAATTAAAGTTTTTTTATATAGTTTTATGTTTATAGTTTTGATAAAGTTTTTACGATTTCTTCCCCTCCCCTTGAAACACAGCTTATCTTTCTCAACTGAATTAGATTTTACGTTCAATCATTACCCATTTTATGGCTTTGTATTCCCACAACCAAGGCCACATCCGGGGGGGGGGGTCTGGGTTTAAGCCCCTCCCCAAATTTTAGTCCGACTCATAAAAACGTACCAAAAATACATATAAACACATTTTTGGTGGGTTTTTAATGTTTTTTGTACCCCTTCCCCAAACAAAATGCTGCATACGCCCTTGCCCGCAACTAAAAAAACAAATAATAATAACAAACAACAACAAGCAAAGTATTGATCCCAGATAATCACCAAAAAAGGAAAAAATAAGAAAAGTGTTATAATGACACAAATAACTCCAATAAAATGTATCTGACGCTTCCATCTTATGGAGGGGTGTCCAAAATACGGCCTCTTGGCAAGGAGTGACACTTACGGCATTTAGATTTGGCAAAAGACCCGAATTAACTACTCTCTATAATGCTCAGTACAAAATGTGTAGATCAGCACAACAAAAGGCAATGTGAAAAAAAAAGAAATCTGCTTGCAATTTAAGTTTCTCTGGTCGTTGAAGGCACGTGCTCCTCATACAAGTACGCAAAATTCTTTTCGGAGGTTAAGAGGCTTAAAAAAGGGGAGAAAAATATGATGATTTCAAAAATTTCATAAGCATTTTGAGATTTTGCGAAGGATGCAAGGGGCCAAACACCCGTTCCTACGTACGTAACTGCCACTATTGTTTCCTTATAAATAAGTACAAGCACGCATGATTTCCTTGAGGGGGAGGGAGGAGGTTGAAGGCTTAAAAACAAAAAGGCGAAGTCTATAGACAATACGAAAAAATTAAAAAAATATTTTGAGATTTCGGGAGAGGGTCATATGACAAAAGACTCCTTCCTACATAGACGCCTCATGCTATTAATTCTTTGTAAATACGTAAGTAGACATCTCTCTAAGGTGTTTCGCAAAATTTAAACATAAACCACTATTATCGTTCTGCCCTTCAAGATTAGCGTCTTTGGCAAGACATTGAAATTAGTGAAACCGTTTTGTGTCAAACTTCAGTCTAGTCAACAAATGACTTAACCCGGAACAAATTGCATACAATATGAATCCTAAGGATCCTTGTTCAGAAGAATGCCCTGATTCGCAATAAAAAAAAAGTTGGGAAATCCAAATTTATCAGAAGACTTTATAGAATTCTCAAAGCTAGCGCTTATCGAAAATAAAACTTGCTTGAGTTTTATAGAAAATCCATAGTATATTAAAAGTCATTGAGGTACCGTAGTACCGTCATCGATATCATCGTCAATGAATGGCTAATAAGAATCTTGTAAATTAGTCTTTTATTTTTAGAAGGCTGCTTATGAACTTCTCTTTTCATAAATAACATTCTATTTTTTGTCAGTTTTGTGTTTCCAGTAAAGCGCTAGTTTTCAGAATTCTAAAATTTCGGGAAATATCACGGGTTACTAAAAAATATTTTTTTCGGTAGGAAAGTAGATTTTGGCTTTTAGGTTTCTGTTGTATATTCGGATCGTTTATCCCAGCTCTTCAAGTTATGGCAAGTCCGCCCAATCAATTCTAAACGGATTGGCCACACATTCTGAAAAAGTTTATAATGGGCGAATAGGGTTAATCTTTAAGGTATCGAATTCCCTAGAGTTTCAAATTCGCTCTTTACTTTCAATGCCCCCAAAATGCCATTTGCTTCTGATGAAGTGATCTGTCACAAGCAATGTTTTCTCGGTTTACCAAAATTAAATTTAGAGGTAATAACATAAAAATTGAGGAAGAGTGGATTTGAACGTCAAAAATAGACAGATTCTGTGAGTAACGATGGAAAATATGTTTCTTGTTTATCTTGAGATTTTCGGGGAGATTGGGTCTATAGGCCCCCCAGCTGTACAGTGAGGGCAACTACACTATTCTTGGCATGAGGGGGGTATATCCTCATGGTGCATTTACAAGTGTATTTTCAAGTCTGTTGACGGAAAAAACAATATATATTATAATAATTACGCTACTGCATATTTTAAAGCTGCAAATCTAAATTCTAAATTTTAGTTAAGTCTCCGAATCTGCAGAGAACAAAAAATGTCTCAAAACTCTAGCAATCTGAAATCATGGGTCAAACAGTACCAACACAAATTTCATGTCCCCCACCAAATGTAATTAAATTATTAGCCAGCCTAAATTAGACCAATGAAGATTCCCTTCAATTGAACAGTTTTTATTTTGACTAGAAGGCAAGTGATTTTGATGAAAATAACAACAACAAATTCAGCATATCAGAGAGGTTTCATTTTGCGAAGGTTTCAAGTTCCTATCTTTAAAAATGTGAAATTTCGCTTTCTTTACCAGAAAGAAGATCACGGATACGTGTTTATTTTATTTATTTATTTTTTTCTGAAGGGGTGGCTGTATCGAACCAATTGTCTTAGAACATCGGAATTTAAAAGTTCTAGTGCTCTTTTTAGGTGCCAAAAAATATTTTGCCTCAGGAATGTGGCTCTCTCTGCCGTTTGTGGGATCAACCTACAATTTTGCCCCTTTCAGTTGCTATCGACTGAAAATTCTGAGATAGCCAATTGATTCAAAAGTGCCGCAAAACCACATTTTAAGCTTTCCAGTTGCAGAAGAAGCAATACCGCAAGAGGGTGCAGTCGTTTCTGAAAAGTCATGTAGAGTGCTGCAGGGTGACAGCTCCCTTCTTATTGCAGAAAAATGTTTCTGACATTTATCTTAAAGTTTCATTTGACTAATTTGATTCGCTTGATGTTTTATAAAGTTAATGTACAGTGACATATGCGCGTCAGCTATTATTAACAAGGGGTGGTGAGCCACTGTGTAGGTGGGGAGGGGGCAGATTCGTCAAAGAATGCTTTTTAATTATCAAAGTTTGTAAGATCATTGAGCGTTCAGATAAATATAGAATCAATTTTAGGGGGGATAGGGGACACAGGGGGTATAAATTGATGTCTAATCCTTATTGAATTCCGGTAATATTTTTGGTTAATGCCTTTATTATAAATGATGGGGGGTCACGGCGTCCTTCCCACTGTGGCAATATTTTTCTGCGTAAAATAAGAGGTTACATTCACATGCCCACCGAAACAGTGGTAAAAAAAGAAGGGATGGGACATCATGAGCCTTGCCAGGAGATTTTTTAGGATGGGGTTGGTAAGTGTTACTAGCACCTTTGTTTTGAGCAAGTTTATATGGTAATATTTTCATTTCCTATTTATATACAATGTTTAATGGCTTCTTCTTTCACGAAAAGCGCCACCCCCTACTCATGTCCATGGGAAACATCCCTATAAAACAGGTTTGTTCGTAAGAATTCAAGCTTAATACTTTGGAAATGATGACTTAAAAGTAATTCTTAATATTTCAACCCCCACTGTCATAATAAGGAGAATATTCAAGGGGCGCATTTTTTTTCTTCCAGGGATGAATATAATTCTCGTAGCATTGTTGAACAAACATTGAACCTGAATGTCAAAAATGGGAGTTGAAGGAGGGCATAGCAGAAAAATGGGAGGGCATAGCAGCCCTCCTTCACGTTTAACAGAGGTTTGGGTCAAATAGCTTGTAGTAACAAACAGCAGTAACAAACCCTTGTGAATAGAAGCCGAAATCCAAATTAGTTTAGATTACAAGATATGCAACAACAAGATATTATTCATGCTGACTCTGATATATGCAAAATGCGGCCATTTGAAAGTTGCCCCCTTCCTGCCATTTCTCTCTTTATGTTAAATTTTGACTTTTTGTCCCAATTCCTTAAGAAAGACAGCTCAAACACAGGTGTAGCTGATAATTTTAAACCCGCTATGCAACTTTAGCGTAAAGAGTGGGGGCGCAGGAGGGGGGGGGGGGCAGGAGGGCTGTATAAAGCCCTTTTATACAGAATAATTTCGTTTTAAGTTTTAACGTCGCTCTTTACTTTCATTTAAGACAACTTGTTCTTTTTTCATTATTAATTAAAAACACTTTTTCCACAAAATAAGTTTTTTTTTAAAAGTAGAATAAAAATAGAATAAATAATCTACCAAACATCAACTTCCCCAAATCAAGTATCAATGAATAAATGATACCCAAAACGAACAGAAATTAAAATAAATAACACATTCAAACTCAAAACAAGCAGAAATTAATATGAGTAGGGTTCAAAACCACTATGCTTTCTAAAAGCCAGAATATAATTTGTATTTGACTGAAAAAAATCTTTTAAATGTTTTCACTTTTATAACTTTAAGAGTTCAAAAATAAATTAAGATTTCAAGGAATAAATATCAGCATATGTATATTAAACTGACAATGCACATTCATTGAATTTTTTTTTCAGTAAAGTACAAATTATATTCTGGCTTTTAGAAAGCATAGATGTTTTGAACCAAACTCATATTAATTTCTGCTCGTTTGAGTTTGAATCTGTTATTTATTTTAATTTCTGTTTGTCTTGGGTATCATTCATCTATTGATGCTAATCTCTGGAAGTTGTAGGCTATGATTGGTAGACTATTTAATTCTATTTTTGCTAATTTTTGGTTAAATGGAGTTCTTTACTTTTTTTGAAAAATTTATTTTGTGTTTTTTTTTAATTAATTTCTGCTTGTTTTATATTGACATAGTCTTTTTCAGGGAAAATGAAAATAATAGTTTGAATCTTTCCGGTTTTCTTGAAGAATTTATAGTTTGGCCTGCTATCTATATGCTGGAGAAACTTTTTCAGCAATTTTTAACAACATAAACTCTTTTGAAAATCATGACACAAATAGTAATGTTTAATTTAGTCATATACATCCTCTAGTTGACCAGATAAAAAAAAGTTAATACCATTTCCAAAAATAGTATCTATGCTCTTTTAAAGCCTGGATACAATTACACTCTTTAGATTCAGTAAAATTTTAAGAGCAGAAGTAGTAATAGAAGTAGCCCCGAAAAGTTGAACTTAATACCCTCGGTTGTTCTTGGTATATTGCTGAGATGTCTTATTGGCAACCAGCATGAAAACAGTGTGTTTTTATTTAATTTTAAAGCCACGTTTAGTTTTTAAGCATAGTGGGTAAATTACATAACTTCGAGGGGTTTACCTACCCAATAACCCTGGAGATAAAGTTACTAGACCATTCTGCTATTCTGAACAAAATGGCTGTCTCAAAATTTTGATTGGAAGTGTCTGGAACATTATAAGCTAAAGAGTAGGGCTGATTGCCCTCCAATCGTTTTTGATTCTTAAGAGGGCATTAGAATTTTTAATTTTCAATCAAATTAGCTCCTTTAAAATATCAATGATATTTTGTATGCTTATGTGCTTATCCTTGTATGCCCTATAGCGCTTATATGCCCTTTTAATACCTGCACGCATATAGGTTTTTCGTTTAATTGAAACTCCTCCTAAACGTCCCCTAAAAGTTTCAACTTAATACCAATGGTGTTTGTATACCATTAGTGTATTAGTGCTTAATACAATTGAAATGTAGTATACCTCTATTTTTATACCCTGGTATATTTTGGAATGCTGAATCTTTATATAATTTTAACAAACGGAATTTTTTGAAGAAGTTTTTTTTTACTTATTAAGAAAAAAGTAGGTGACATTAGATAGATTATAAGATATTTTTAAAGAAAATTTGAAGGTCACCGAGAGGAGAAGAAGTGGGATTAAAAAAAAAAAAAAAAAAAAAAAAAAAAAAAAAAAAAAAAAAAAAAAACCGCCATTAGTGTCGTTAGTTACAGTAACTGTAGAAGTAGCATCATGGCCCTACTTTCTAAGACTTTCAACTACGTTGAACAAAATGGCTATCTCAAAATTTTGATTGGATGTGTTTGAATAAATGGTGGGCGTGAGAGAG
>JAQQPU010026529.1:0-11464 GCA_029168905.1 Artemia sp. Kazakhstan ARC1039 | reverse complement strand
AGACATTAATTAACTTGACGTCATCTGTCAGACACTATTAAACTTTGCCCGGAAACAATTTGATTAATGACTGTCAGCACAGGTGTCCCACTTTGATTAACCACGTGTTCTCCCTTGACATTCGCTGGGAGCTTGCCCAAAACAACAACAACAACAAATACTCTTTCCTGGATCATAACATTCTTCCCTAGCGGGCACTTGGCCAAAAACAACAAATACTCTTTCCTAGATCATAACATTCTCCCCTAGCGGGCACTTGGCCAAAACAATAACAATAAATCGACCTTGGAAAAAGAGGTCATTGACACTGTCCCCATTAAACTATGTAAAAAAGTTGTAGGTGGCAGCAGGGGTGTCGCGTGGGAGTAGCACCTCCCTCTCTACTAACACTTTCTATACGACATTATATGCCCCCATGGAATAACTTACAACCTTAGCCCTGAGGGCTGTTGGGGGTTGTCATACTCAAAAACATAATTTCCGAAACCTTCAGCTACGTTCAACAAAATTACTATATCAAAATGTTGATCGGAAGTGTTTGAGGAAATGAAGGGCATGGGGGGGGGCATTTGCCCTACAATCATTTTTGACTATTAATAAGGACACTAACCCTCTCAATTCCCAACTGAATGAGTCGTTCTTGAAGTTTCTACGACAACACTGGCAAAGACCTAATTTCCAGAACGTTCGACTACGTCGAACAAAATGTCTATCTCAAAATTTTGATGGATGTGTTAGGGGAAATGGTAGGCTTGAGAGGGGCGTTAGTTGCCCTCCAATCACTTTCGACTATTAAATAAGGCAATAGCGCTTTCAATTTCCAATCGAATAAGCCCTTTTGGAAGTTTCTACGACAACGCTTTCTATAAAACCTTATATGCACCCAGGGCATAACTTACAATCCTTACGCTGAGGGCTATGGGGGAAGTGTCATCCTCAAAGACATAATTTCCGGACTTTTCAACTACGTTGAACAAAATGGCTATCTCAAATTTTTATTGGATGTTTTTGGGGAAATGGTGAGCGTGGGAGGGGTGTTAGTTTTCCTCCAATCAATTTTGACTTCTAAAAAGGGCACTAGCCCTTCGAAGTTTATATTACAACGCTCTATAAGAACCTTAATACCCCCAGGGCATAACTTAAAACCCTTGCCCTGAGGGGTGTGGGGTTGATCATCCTCAAAGACATAATATCCAGAACTTTCAACTACATTGCGAAAAATGGTCATCTCAAAATTTTTATTGGATTTGTTTGGGGAAATGGTGGGCGTGGAAGGGGTGTTAGTTGCCTTCCAATCACTTTCGACTATTAAAAAGGGCACAAGCCACTCCAATTTCCAATCGAATGAGTCCTTTTCGAAGTTTCTACGACAACTCTTTCGATACGAAGTGCCCCGGCCTAAAAACATAAAAAAAATAATACATTGTACCAACATTGTTCTATACTTAGGCAGTGCTGTTGCGCTGCCTATGAAAAACTTATAAAGAGGGTTGACGCAATCAAGATGTAACAGGAAGAATTGCCATAGGGTGTTTTTTTTTTTCGAATTTGGGACAAGTCCGGAAGAATAGGAATAAAAGCATTCGAATTACGATTAGTTTACTACATTAGAAGCTATAGTTCTGACAGTGGTCAAGTTTCTCTCTGAATCGCGAGTAGTATACTTCATAGCAGAAAAAGTGGCCCCAACGATCTTGAATTCATTTTTTATGTACACTGGCAGGCACCCACCATACCAAAGATCGCATCAAGGAGATGTTAAATGTAGAACACAGATGAAATTGCTGAGGATATAAAACATGCAGCTCATTTGAGTGTGATCAAAAATTGAATATAAGACTTTTGGAGTACAATAAGGTCACTTTGGGAGTTGAACATTTAGAATATCAATGCCAGTTTTTATGCGATCTTATCTGAAGGTGTATGGTCGGGATAACACGTAAGTACCTTGGGGAGAAACCAAAATGTTTAGAATAAGAAACATATGAGATTTGTCTCAAGGCCAAGCTCCAGAGGTCTTTTGATGACTTTATTCATATACGTTTTAGGTTTTAGCATTGCTCTTTAGTTTCCTCTGAAGACCTTAATTCAGAATGATCTATGGACTTAGTTCAATATTCCACCACCATAAAGCTATGGAAGTCAACTCGATAAGGCCGACCAATCTTGTGGTTTTAAATAGGTATTTTCTTAACGCTTAAATTCTTTTTTGATCAGGGGTAATAAAAGATTTCAAAAATTTTCTTGAAAGTTGTTGACTCATACATAGAGTGATCTTATTATATCATCAGATATGCCCGGTTATAACTGGTCTTAAAATATACATTTAAGGTTTAAAACGGAGGGCACCCTCAAATGGGATGGGAAGATATTACTCCTGAGTTGTGACAATGGATTCGAAATTTGCAAATTATCACTTTTACTATCAGGTGATCATGTTATATAGTGCTAGTTTTGTTTTGTCCTAGCTGAAAAAGAAAACTTTCACTGTCAGTTTAATTCGTCAATTGTTGATTTATAATGCCAATTTGAAATAAGGCAGACTTCTAGATGATTTTTTTTTATCTCAGAAAACCTTTTGCGTCTAAAAACTGTTTAAAGTCTAAATTGCACACTGGGAAGATATTTTCAATCTCTTCTTCTTCCCCAGTTCTAAAGCTTGGAAGACTTTACAGAAGACTCGTTTGCCTCTCTAAACTTACGAAAAAACATTCCTTAGATTTGATTCAAATCTACTTTTCTTTGTCTCTAGGATATTAAAATATAAGGTACTTGTCTAGAATCTTGTAGTCACGCGAGAGAGGCAGTATCGAGAAAAACCGAGATGCTACATGAAAAACAGGTTTCCGCTGGCTTGTGAGGTATTGCTCACTCCGTGACAAAGATTTAAACTTTAGTTTTTTGGGGCTGAAGGGGCAAAAAAGGTACCTAGGTTAGGTTATGTATTTAATATATGCTATGCTTTACCCCCCCCCCTAATGTGCAAATATATAGCCCAAATTTGTTTCTAAACTATTACATTTTCATCCTATTGTGTTTTATTTCATTAACATAACCGAAACTTAGCTTATGGCGTGACTACTGGATTCTAGACAAGTATCAAATATAATTCCAATGATTCAATGGTTAATATTGCTTAAAGATCAGAAATCAGTTAACTGAGACTGTCAGGAATGTTTTTTTTTTTTTTGCTTAAATAAACCCAGGGAAAATGCTACTAAGCCACTATCTCTCTCACTTCCTTTCTTCTATGGCTCAAAAAATTGAATAGATGACAGGTCAATGCCCCCAGTGTTTGAAAATACAACTCGTATGATTTCAGTAGAATTTTATGCCATATCAAGGCTGTTCTTTTTATATTTAATAAGTATTATTTTCAAATCTATAAAACGTTAAAAAAAAAAGTTTTCTAACACGTAAGTACCCAATATTGTCATATTTAACGACGAAGACCACACTGCCTCCCCATCACAAACATCAAAAAACAAGAAGAACATTAGGGAAATCTTTTCACAAGACAGTGAAGATAATTTGATTGTATATTTCGGCTCTATGTCCAAGGGCTGTCCTCAGCAAGACAAAAACATATAAAAGAAAGATAACTAATGACAACATGTCACAGATAAAACTAAAATGTAAAATTTTCAAAACAGTCTTGGCATCCTTACTCCAGCGAAGTTCAACCAGGACTGATAAATAAAATGAGGTAAAACAAGGCGATTCATTGAAATAAAAGAAAAATAATTAAAAACACGTTCATATTGCTAATTTCGCTTTTTTGGCAGCTAACCTCAAATGTATTTTTGTGACCGTTCTGTATTAATGTCTACTTGTTTTTTGTTTTTTTTTAATATTTTGTAGGGTCATTTTTAATTAAATTCGTGTATATAGCCTTTAGTGAATATTCCCCGAAGTCCCTATTTAAGGAAATATTATTATTAATATTAAGTCTGATTTCAATTGCTTCTCGAATTACCTGTTTTACGCCTTGATCATTGCTAATAAGGGCAAATTCTTCAAAAATCTGCCCTTGTCTAGGGCAGATGTGTTTCCACTTTTTTGTAGGCTCAATGTATTTCCGATTCCGTAATTCTTTTTCCCAGCAAATTAATAGTTTACCGATGGGTCATCCCCTCTCCGGGTTACTGGCAAATATTTATGTGGAACATATTGAAAATTGGGCGTTGGATTCGTATTTCTTGAAACATATCTTTTGGGGACGTTACATGGATGACGTAATTTCACTTTGGAATTATGGGGAAAATGAACTTACCAACACAAAAAAAATACATATTTACATTTTTAAATCAACCCCCCCACCCCCAAGTTAAAAGAGGTGTCGTAATCTCTCTCGTCGATCGTGCCCTAAATATTTGTTCGGATTCCCACGTCAAAGCAAAAGTAAATTTTATCAGGGAGATACTTTTTGAAAATGGGTATCCAATTTTATTTACTAATAATATAATTAACCGTAGACTGAAAAGAACTCCCGTAAAATCAATGGTAGTTTACCATTTGAGAATCACAATAAGCCCTCAAACATAATTTACCTCCCTTACATCCCAAAATCCCTACGAATCTTAAAAAAGTTTGCACACAAAATAATCTGTATGTAGTATTTACCAATAATTTCAAAATCATAAATTTCCTAAATTCTGGTCACAGATCCTTAAGTATAAAGATGTAGCAGTAAGTCTACCGCAGATAATTTCTGGCTCTTCATTCTCGGTACGAACAAACAGCTCCTCCCACATATTCTTGCATTAGCGCGTACAAACAGCAGCTCCTCTCATTTGATCTGCCATCAGCGGTCCAATTACCCTGGAACACGTATTTTGGCAGAAATTTTCTCAAATTGCCTTTGAAACCAACTTGAGACTTCGAAGCCTACTTTTAATTCCTAAAAACATCTAATAATAACATTGCACTACTAATTACCGATTTTCATATATGTACTGGAATAAATTAATTTAAAATTAGTTTCTTCAAAATTTAGTGTTCCAACGTTGAAGCCATGTTTCACGTTCAATAGAAATCTGACTTGTCTACCCGTGAAAAGATCTAATGTCGCTTATGTTTCTACGTTCTCTGGAGCACTCGCACCTCGGTCCGGGTTTTTATAATGGGTGAGATAGGGAAAGATCATACTGCCTATAATTTATATACTGTGATTCTGGTAAAGATAAAACCCCATTTACTCGCCAAAGAGAGGTCTATCAAGTACCATGCGATTGTGGCATACAATGTAGGTGGAATTTAGAGACACCCCTACAGCAGCATACAGGTGATATTACCAAAGCTCTAAATTCTAATATTGCTACTGTTTCTTTTGATTCTGCCTTAGGCAGCTATGTTTTTGAAAATCCTAGCCACAAAATACGTTTTGAAGAATCTGCCCTTATTAACAATGACCTAGGCATAAAGCAGGTACTTTGAGAAGCAATTGAAATCAATAAAAACTTAAATTAGCTGCCAAAAAGGCAGAATTAGCAATAAGAAAGTGTTTTAATTTTTTTTTCATTTCAATGAATCGCCTTGTTTTAACTCATTTTATTTATCAGTCCTGGTTGAACTTCGCTGGAGTAAAGATGCCAGGACTGTTTTGAAAAATTTTACATTTTAGTTTTATCTGTCGCATGTTGTCGCGAGTTTTCTTTCTTTTATATATTTTTGTTTTGCCGAGGACGGCCCTTGGACATAGGGCCGAAATAATCATTCAAATTATCTTCACTGTCTTGTGAAAAGATTTCCCTATTGTTCTTCTTGTTTTTGATGTTTGTATTGTCGTATTGTTTACTATCCATGGACATGATTTATGAGTGAAGGTTTAAGCTAACAAATAATGATTCTTCCAATCAACATAAACTTTTCAAATAATAATAAAATATACCCTTTTGCCAGTGTAGTGAAAGTACCCGGGCCTACCGATTAGAACTTCCTAGGTTCAATCCCCCACGGTGTAAGGGAGCTATGATTGTACAAATTAAAAGGTGATTTTTTAATTGATTTCAATGCATCTAGACCCCAGCGCCGCGCCAATAAGGGAAGACCGTCACCCCCCCCCCCCCCCGGTGCGCCACCGATAATTTTTTGCATCGCCTCTGGTAAGATGTCGGCGGCGCGCCGCCGGCGCGATGAATGGTGATCACAAACATTAGTGTTTTCATCAGTCTTTCTCAAATCCCAGCTTGAATTTGCAAAAGATTCGGGCCTATTCATGAGTTAAAAACTTCACAAGTCAATGGCTGGACGATGGTCTTCTTCGATATTTCTTCAGAGAAGTAGAAATATGGTAGAAATGAAATGGCTGTGGCGTTTCAGAGCCCTTGCATAATAAATGAAATAATAGATAATAGATTCGCCGTGGCATTCAATAAATCCAAGGAATCTAACTAAAAGGGAGCACACACAAACGCCAAATTAGGCCAGTTGCCTATAAGGAATCCGAAAATACCCAAGGCAATCAAAAAGTCCGAATGGGGGGCCCTGGGTCTATGAAAATATTTCTATGCTTTCCCAGGGAATTTGATATCATTTTCTTGCGTCTCCGCTTTAAATGGAAAAAATAATTAGCTTTTTGGCATCCCTGCTTTAATTAAATAAAATTGAGGTATTGTCATTTGAAAATGATAGCCCCATATCCCCCCCCCCTATAAGAAATAACATACAATTTTTTTTATGAATGATATTTTTGTGGTCACTTTCGTTTCAATCTTCAATCCTCCAACCTTGTACATAGTCTATAGCTAAATTTTGTCTCAATAGAAGGTTTTTTCGGAGGGGGGGAAATTTTCAGAAAGAAGATTATATTTTCTTTAATCTGTCAGGCGTTCAATAATTGTGTATTAAACATCAAGGAAATGTATCCAAAACATAGCAAATTCTATAAAATTCTACAAAATTACGATTCAGCTATCACAATAATCTGTTTGCTACCAAATTCAAAATTGAACTGGACCTGTGTAGTGTAAGCGTTCTGTTCAACTTAAAAATAATATTCTTGACTACGAATGATGTAAGAATCTTATAGCAATTGGGAAACTGTATTCAAAATGGTTTAAGCTCATCAAACAATTCGTGGTAACGAACTGTAAGTAAGGACCGACCCGGCTCAATAGTACCGAAATTCTAAAAAAAAAGGATACCAATTTTGATATCAATAGATACATCAAAAGAATCGGACTTTTATGCCAATTTCAAATATATAAATTTCATCAAGTTTAGTGTTACCCCACAAAAGTTATGAGTCTGAGAACATTTGCCTTATTTTCGAAAAATGGGGAAACCACCCCTTAAAGTCATAGAATCTTAATGAAAATCATACCATCAGATTCAGCGCATCAGATAACTCTATTATAGGGATTTAAAGCTCCTATATGCAAAAATGTGGAATTTTGTAATTTTTTTTCTGCCAGACGAAAGGTCACGGATATGTGCTTATTTGTTTTTTTGTTGTTTTTTTCTTCCCAAGGGTGATCGTATCTACCTAGTGGTCCTAAAATATCGCGAGAGGGCTCATTCGAACGGAAATCAAAAGTGTTGTCCCCTTTTTAAGTGACCAAAAACATTGGAGGGCAACTAGGCCCCCTCCCACGCCCATATTTCCCCCCCCCAAAGTCACCAGATTGAACATTTGAGATAGCCATTTTTTCAGTATAGTTGAAATATCTAATAACTATGTTTTTAGGTGTAAAATGACCCGCCATAGTCCCCGGAAGAAGGGCTGCAAGTTGTGAACTTTGCCCGTTGTTTACATATAGTATTTGTTATTGGGAAGCATACAGCCAATTTTTTTTTTGGGGGGGATGGGTGTGCTTGGGGTGGTTTTCTAAGAGGAGAATCTTCCTTTGGGAGGAAAATTTCTGATGAGTGAATATTCTAAGGAAATGTTACACTGGGGAGTTTTGACAGAATTATTATACGAAATTCTTTTTAATTGTCTTACATTCTCTTTGCCAATTTTTTTATATTGAGATGTTCCGGGGGAATTATCCAGGGGCTTTTATCCGCGCGTTTTGTTTTCTGGGAAATAATTTCCACGGAAGGGGGCATTTATGGAGTGATCGAGAAACCGATTATAGATTATAGTCTCAATCCAATGAAAAAAATGCTAAGGAGAATTTTTCAGGGTGAATCATTCACAAGCCATTTTACAGAGAGGGGAGGGGATTCTCAGCGAGGAAGGAACTGTCTGGAGGGAATTTGACGGGGAGGGGGTGAAGTTTACATTGGATGAAATTTCCACGAAGGAGTTTTCCTTGAGGGGGAGGGGTATATTTCATAGAGGGGGAGACAGATTTACCGGCATTATTTAAAAAGCGAACAGAAATTATTTCATATATGAAGGGTTGCTCCCTCCTCAATACCTTATTCTTTACGCTAAATTTTGACTGTTTACTAAAATTGAAACACAGGGGCTGTTTAATTAGAATAGGAAGTTTTTTTTTTAAGTGCTAACAGCCTTAGCGTAAAGAGCAAGGTATTGAGGAGGGGGGGGCTTCATATCCGGAATAAATCTGCCAAAATTAATATGCAAATTGTGTTTTAGTTTTTCATGCACGGTGAGTCAAAATCGAACCCGCATTAGTTGAAAAGCGTTCAGAAATTAAATAAAAAATAAGTTTTTTTTTAACTAAAAGTAAGGAACAACATTGAAACTTAAAACGAACAACAATTATTCAGTATATGAAAGGGGCTATCCCTTCCTCAACGCCTCACTCTTTACGCTAAAGTGTGACCCTTTTTCACCACTCAACTTTTTAAAACAATAAAAAAACTTAGCGTAAAGAGTGAGGCGTTGAGGAGGGGATAGCCTCTTTCATATACGGAATAATTGCTGTTCGTTTTAAGTTTTAATGTCGCTCCTTACTTTCCTCCTTACTTACTCAAAATACTTGTTTTTCATTTAATTTCATAAAGACGATACTTTTGTCAGCATATGAAGAACCGTGTATATTGTAATTGTATCTGTCTGGTTTATATGCAAAGTAACAAAGTAACACAAGAGATGAAAATTAACGAACAAGAGAGTAGTGAAGAATTATGGTATACAAATTAATATTTGGCAGGGGTAGTCCCTAGTGATAAATCACTAGGGGTGGCACCATGATTGGGTGATTTTCGGGGATTCGGGGAACCACATTTTTTTCGGAGTGACACATAGATTTTCGGGGAAATCCCCGAAAATTCGGGGATAGTGCAAGCCCTGCTTTATTTCTAATAAATCAAAATACTTAAAAACAATAGAAAAGAAAAGCTCCGATTTTGGGGTTGACGCAATAAAGAATTGCCGCAAAATCAATTCAAAGTCAGTCGAACGCCGCCGCCTCTGTCAGCAGCGGCGCGCGTGCGGCGCGCCGGCAGCGTTGCGACACTTCGGCGGCAGTCAACCGGGCCTCTCGTTAGTGGCGTTCGGTTGATGTACCGGCGTGGCACCGGGGTCTAAACGTATCCATGGACATACTGTAATGAAAACCTCAAAGAATGATTTTTTGGTAAAAACAGCTTTATGGTCATCGAAAATCAAACGTTCCAGAAAATTATGTATTGTATTATGAAGAATAGATAATGAACTTTATGTTATAGACTGAAAGTTTTTCACAGATGTCAAGGATGTTTGCAGTATCTTATAGAGGTGTAGTATCTCCTGTAGATCGGTGATAATTAGAAATTATATTAAAAATGAGTTTTCAGCTGAAACTAAGGAGTACATCAAAACTTAAAACGAACATACATTATTCCGAATAAATAAAAAAAAAAATCATGGCAGCGTTGTTTCTACATTAAATTTTAATAAAAAACGAACAAATATTAATTTAAAAGAACTAAGTTTTTCCGAGGGAAGTAAAGAGCGAAGTTGAAACTTAAAACGGACAAAAATTATTACTTGACTGCCTATCTAATATATACCTATATAACTAGTACAAATAAACCAACTAATTATGTTTCCCTGTGCTTTTAGGATTATAGAAAACTAGGGCTTTACTGAACACACAAAATAATATAGGAGTTTTGGTACAGTAAAAGCAAGCCAATTAAGGACACTTTTTACAGAATAAAAATATTATCAATCTTTTTTAGGGTCAATCCCTTTTAAGACAAAGCAGCAATCCATTATAGGATTGTTGCTTTATTTTTTTTACGTTTTATTTGTTATCACTTCTGCACAATGGCTCAGTTCAATGACTGACTCTTGTGTTTGTTCTGAAAAGGACATGTCATGATTAGTTTGTACACAAGTTCGAAGTAAAGCCATCTTGATAGTATTAGGACTATAGACTAGCTTTAAAGTTTGTATCACAGCTTGAAATTGACTTTTGTATAGAGAGAAATAATCGGATTTTTAGAGTTCATATTATGTCTCGTTTGATCTTCATTTCAAGCATTACTAAAGCATGTTTCTTACAATTTAAGACTGTATATTACTCACTATTGGTATTATAGCTGGCGAGACCAAAATGCAACCTGATAAATAAATCCTATATTTCTCTATGCTGTTCAATCTCTTCGCGGTTATTACAAAAATATTTAATTTTACGCTTATGTTTTTCAGATAATTTTAATTGTATGCTGAAAGTTACTAAATTCACAACTGGTGTAAGACTTTGAAAAGCTTTATAGATTCGTTTGTTGTTGTCAGGCTACATACTCCCTTTTGACTCCCAAATCAATATTCCGGAATTTTATACTTGACTTTGTGTTTTCAATAAAGCGCGTTTTCTATAATCCTAGAAGTACAGGGAGTCATTATTAGTTGGTTTATTTGTACTAGTTTTATTGGTATATATTAGATAGGCTGTGAAGTAATAATTTTTGTCTGTTTCAAGTTTCAACTTCGCTCTTTACTTCCCGCGTAAAAACTTAGTTTTATTAAATTAATTTTTTTTCACAGTGGCCCATACAAAGGCCTGGCTTGTGACATTTCTTTTCTAATAACTTTATCCAGACTTTATTGCATTGTTTTATTTTCAATGACATGGCTTGAACTAATGGTTAAATGAAATAGTTTTGAACTGCAGCTTCGGCTAAAATATATTACAAGAAAGTAGTTTCTTTATCGGTTTTTTCAAATGCAAAAAATTAGATAGCGATTGTACACCTGTTTAATACGCGAAAAATGCCCAAGTATCCTTTTCTGAGTCGCGGTATATTTTCTCCGCAAGTTCAGGACTCGGAGAGAATACCCCTTCCCAAGGAAGAAAACTGTACACTCCATAAAAAACAGAAGGATAAAACAAATCATGTCTCGATTAATACTCAATTACCTCATTATATTTATAGCGAGGTTCATCTATCTTTCGATGATATCGTATCTTCTTATACTCATGATTATTTGTTGATTTTTTATAATCTATTAGCCATTGTTTTCTTACTAGCTACTAGCCCATCATTTGGCATTACGAACCAACTGTTGATGAATCCCCCAAATCAGCAGACTTTTGTTTAAGTCCTAGGGAGATATTTG
>JAQQPU010026527.1:0-11465 GCA_029168905.1 Artemia sp. Kazakhstan ARC1039 | reverse complement strand
ATTTTGATTGGATGTATTTGGGGGAATGATGGGCGTGGGGAGGGGGGCTACTTGCCCTCTAATCATTTTGGACTATTAAAAAGGGCAACAGCCCTTTAATTTCCAATCGAATGAGCCTGTTTTGAACTTTCTACGACAATGCCTTCTATAAAAACCTTATATGCCCCCAGGGCGTAATTTAAAACCCTTGCCCTGAGGGTTGTGGGGGAGTGTCCACCTCAAAAATATATTTTCTATCTGGAAATCAACTACGCTGAACAAAATGGCTATCTAAAAATTTTGATTGGATGTGTTTGGGAGAATGATCGGGGGGGGGGGGGGGGGCTAGTTGCCCTCCAATCATTTTTTACTATTAAAAGGGCACTAGAACTCTCGATTTCCAATCAAATGAGCCCCCTTTGAAGCTTCTATGACGACCCCTTCCATATGAAGTGCCTCTGGGAAAAAAAATAAATAAAAATAAATAATAATAAAACATTGGAGCCGTATGGCCTTTACTATAGGCAACGCTAAAGCGTTGCCTCTGATAGCAGTGGTTACTCTGGATGACTTATTGCTCTGATAGAAAATACATTACAGTTGACTATATCATATGCAGCGCAATGCACTGATCAAGGCATTTCGTATAGAAGGAGTTGTCGTTGAAACTTTGATAAGAACTCATTCGATTGGAAATAAAAAGCTCTCAGGCCCTTTTCATAGGCAGCACAATAGCGCTGCCTAAGTAAAGAACGATGTTGGCACAATGAATTATTTATTTTTCTATACCAGGGTACTTTGTATCAAAGGAGTTGTCGTAGAAACTTTGAAAAAAGCTTATTCGATTGCAAATTGGAATGGCTAGTGACCTTTTCAATGGTCGAAAGTGATTGGAGGGAAGCTAACACCCCTTCTACGCCCACCATTTTCCCAAACACATCCAATCAAAATTTTAAGATAGCCATTTTGTTAAACGTATTTGATTTCCAGATAGAAATTATGTTTTTGAGGAGGACACTCCCCCATAACCCTCAGGGCAAGGGTTGCAAGTTATGGCCTGGTGGCATATAAGGTTTTTATAGAAAGCGTTGTCGTATAAACTTAAAAAAGGCTCAATAGATTGAAAATTCAAAGGGCTAAAGTCCCTTTTAATATTTGAAAGTAATTGGAGGAAGAATAACCCCTCTCTCACTTTCACTTTTTCCCCAAACACATGCAATCAAAATTTTGAGATAGTAATTTTGTTCAACGTAGTTGAAAGTTCTGGAAACTAGGTCTTTGAGGATGACAACCCCTCCACAGCCCTCAGGGCAAGGGTTGTAAGTTATGCCCTGGGGGTGTATAAGGTTTTTATAGAAAATTTTGTCGTAAAACTTCAAAAAGGGCTCATTCGATTGGAAATTTACTGGGCTAGTAGCCTTTTTAATAGTTGAAATTAATTGGAGGGCAAGTAACCCTCCTCTCACGACCACCATTTCCCCAAACACATGCAATCAAAATTTTGAGATATTTATTTTGTTCAACATAGTTAAAAGTTCTGCAAATTGGGTCTATTAGGATGATAACCCCTACAGCCCTCAGGGTAAGGGTTGTAAGTTATGCCCTGGGGGCATATAAGGTTTTATAAAAATCGTTTTTGTAAAGACTTCAAAAAGGGCTCCTTAGATTCGAAATTGAAAGGGCTAGTGCCCTTTTTAGTAGTCGAAAGTGATTGGAGGGCAACCAACTCTCCTCTCACGCCCATCATTTTACCAGACACATCCAATCAGAATTCTGAGATAGCCATTTTGTTCAACGTAGATGAAGTTCTGGAAATTAGGCTCTTGAGGATGACAACCCCCTCCAAAGCCTTCAGGGCAATGGTTGTAAGGTATGCCCTGGGGGCATGTAAGGTTTTTTTTGGAAAACTTTGTCGTAGAAACTTCAAAAAGGCTCATTCAATTGAAAATTGAAAGGGCTAGTGCCCTTTTTAATAGGCTAGTCAAAACTGATTGGAGGGCAACTAACCCCCCTCTCACGCCCACTGTTTCCTCAAACACATCCAATCAAAATAAATTTCCAGGACACAGAAAACGCTGATGATTTAAACATCCTAGATGAAAGTGTGAGCAAATTGAATGAACTTTTAGAGATTTTGCGAGTTCATGGTACTAGAAAAGGTTTAAAAATTAATGTTTAGAAAACTATGTCACTTTTCACTAAGAATAAGTGAAAAAAAAGTGATTTTGGGTATCGAAAAGGTCAATCGAGTGGACAGACGGTGGGTGCCTTGATGATGTTAAAAGTAGAATAACCAAGGCTCAGGGTGCTTTTTCACAGTTGAAAAAGGTTTGGAACAATAGGAATGTCGTCAAACAAAGATTAAAATATTGGAAGCTATAATGATGACAGTGGTCAAATATGGTTCTGAAGTATTGGTGCTCCAAAAAACGGAGGAAGATTTGCTAGATGTTTTCCAGAGAAATTGTCTATGGATTGTTTTGAGTACCTGACTGACTGATTGTATTTCAAACGATAGGCTGTAAAAAAAAGTAAAGTTTAATCTCGCTTTCTAGGACTATAATTGAGATAAAGGTTGAGATGTTTAGGGCACAATATGCGGATGAAAGATGACAGATTTTCAAAGATATTCCTTTTCGGTCACCCGTTTAGGGTTACACTAAAAGCGAGTCGTCCGCGGTTTGGGTAGGAGGACCTCATAAAGAAATATTTAAGGGAAATGAAGACGTCCTGGGAGGGCGCAAACAGAGAGACTTAGTAAAAATTAGGATGGAAGAGGAGCTCGCGCAGCTGTGTTGGCCTCACACGTTTTGGTGCTTCGATGAGTCGTTAGTAGTACTAATGGGAGTATTTAACTCTGGAAAAGAATAATCAGCAATTCTACTTGCATCTGATCCTTTGCAAAACTCTAGTTAAGCACAAGAGGGGGTTGACAGTAGAAAAAATAACAACTGACACCATTTTCTGGCGCCACATTGCACTTTATTTGGCGCTACCCTAGACAAGTTTATAGAAAAAAGGCAGAGAAATAGACTAAGTATTAGATTTCAAACACTCCATTGGGCATTGGGTTTATGTTTCCCTTCAAAGATATAATGCTGCGACAAGCCTACAGATCTCAATTGCATTAACGTTCACGTTAAGACTCATTTCGATCGGCTCCATCCAAATTATTCCGCTATGGTGGCGCTTTTTGCAACTCTATCATTTCCTATACGTTTCAATTGGCGTGGTTTATTGGTTAAAAGTAAAATATAGGGTGGACCAAAGCCAACCAATGTAATTCATTCTTGTTTAGCATGTAAGTTTGACAACTACAGTATACGGAGATGTTACTGCGATGTATTGAGCCAACGGCTTTCTCATACTATTTTGAAGTAAGATTGAAAAAAAGAAAGAAATAACGGCTGCGGAGCTTAGGCACCTGGTATTTTTTTAGGTTTATCTGTAAATCCGAAAGGCTTATTTTATAGTCAGATTACCAGTTTTTTTCCCTTCAAGGATGCTTGCACAATATAGTTGACTCGGGTTAGCTAGCCATCTTTAGGGTGATCTTAAAACGTTACAAAAGAAAATAATTTCTATTATTTCACACTGCTTTTCCATTTACAAACAAAAATAAAGAGAGAAAAGACGGGTTTAAAATGAATTAAGCTTCTTCCAATGCTTTATTTCAATTAAACCCTTTTTTGTGAACAAGACACTTGTATAGCGGGATTCATTCTCTTCGAATCTGTGGATTCAACGAGTCAGAAATACGAAATTACTCAGATTTTTCAACAGAGAATTATTTAACCTTGCTTAAAAATTGGATATTTTACCTACATTTCATGTTTTAAATACGTTTTTCACTATGAAAAATTCAAAATAAATTTTAAAAATGTGCTTGGATGAATGACTACAACTGAAACAACTATCAAATTATAAAAGGACAGTCGACTTTAACAAACAAAACTTGCAGAGGGAAAAAACTTTAACAACCTACGGGGTACAATCTACACAACCAATGCAGAAATGTTATTCTCCTGTTTTCAAGAAGGAGCAGAGGTAGGAGGAGAGATGCAAATTTTAATGACAGACTTTTCATTTCAATCTGACATCATTTTTGATCGGCTTCGGGATCTTTTATTTTAGAATTCTCAAAAGAATGTTTAAACAATAAAATATTATTGTTTTCCTGAATGTAAATAAAAACTGTTGCTCTGAATCAGCTTCTATTTGGCCTAAATTTAAGAATAAATGTTCAATTTGGCAACTAAAATTCACGGAATTGGGTCTCAACGATGGTGCGATCAAAGATTTTATAGCTTTTGACCTCAGTCCTGGCTAATAGTTTTAGCATGAGTCACTCGAGATCTAGGTCTTTTTCCGAAAACACCTTTGTGGCTTCAGAAAGGCTTTCATAGTTTTTGTTCATTTTGGCCAGTAGACTTTCCTTGGCACAGAACAATGTCCTGTCATCCAGTAGATCTTCTTCAGGATTAGATATTGCCTATGAATAACGAGCAGGTGGACGCCTAGGAATGTTGTTTAAGTTCGAACTTGTCTTTGGCTAGTGAACCAATTTTTTTCCATAGCTATCGAATTTACCAGAATTGCCTTCCTAGTTCGGATCATCTATATTCTTGGACACACAGATGCATAACAGACATTTTGCTTGCATAATCACAGCTTTGAAAAATAAGCACTTCTCTACTCACACCTTGTTTTTCTAAGACTTCTAGAACTTTTTCGGAAGTATTGTACGGCCAATTTGATTCTTTTTATTGCTTATGTGGCATAAGGGTTATAAACAACCTGCTCAGCAGCTAGAGTTCATTTAGGCTCGATGTTTTTGTAAAAAACGGTATTGATGCTTTTTCGAGTCTTTGTCGAATAAATTCATGCACCCCAACACTTTATTTTTACTCGATTTGACCTTCAACTCGACATATATAATGCCTTTCATTAATTTGTTTTTTTGCACTTGAGTTCAATCATCCAACTCACATAATTTGTGAATTTTGAAACTGGCATGTGGTTCCCTTGAACGGTTGTCGCTCTCTTTACCACCAACAAATCTTAGTCTACTAACCATCTAACCTGTTATAATACATGACCTCGACCTTAACGCCTGGCAAGTAACTGGTACTAGTTTCTACCGAATGAGGTTTTTGCCCAGTTTTCCCAGTCAGTAAAACCCGCGCATTTACCGACTGAGATTAGAGTTTTGAAAGATGTCAGGTCAGTATTTTTAGGGTTCTTCATTTAACCGAATGAAAAATTGTTGTCATCCGTATAATCAGGGGATACGTTGTACCACTGCATTCACCGACTAAGTTTAAGGCTTTGATAGCCATTTTATGACAAATATTTTCTTTTGTACTTAATATTGAAAATAAACGTTAAAATTATAGTAGCATTTTGAACTGATGAGCTTTCAGCAACTAATATCATTATACATCAAATATTCAGTTTAATTTATTAGCTCTTTTTAAAGTTGTTAAAGACGAATATAGTTTCACTAAAATTAAGTGTTTGGATACTACTTCCTTTCTTAACTCTGAATAAAAACCAAAGCCTACTGTGCGTCATTGGCGCTTAACTGAAAACGGATTATATTACAAATATTTTCTTTTCCAGTTCTTACAGCATTGAAAATAAAAATACAATTACAGTGAAATAAATTCTTGAACTGATGAATCTTTGAACAATTAATATCATTATACATCAAATATTCAATTTGATGTTGTTTATACTTTCCAAGACTGTACAAGACGCATATAGTTTTCAGTAAAGCGCCCATGACGCAGTAAGTTTTTGACTTTTACAGTGAGAGAAGGTCATACCCAAACTCTTGTTTGTGGTGATTTTTGTTCTTTTCAAGCTTGATTTGCATATTCAATTTAAGTTTCACTCGTTATAAGATTTATTTATTAATTTACATTAATATGTATTGTATGTTTGTTTGCATTGATTGTTTATTTAATTTCTGTTAGTTTTAAGTTTCATTTGTACTTCAATAGGAAAATATTTTTTTCGGCTTAAGCTTGATTTTCATATTCAATCTAAGCATTACTCGCTTTAAGATCTATTTATTCATTTATATTATTACTTGTTGTATATTTTTGCTATGATTGTTTATTTAATTTCTGTTCGTTTTGGGTTTCATTTATTCTTTAATAGTAATTTCTGGTCGTTTTGAGTTTGAATTTTAAAAGGTATTTGAATCTGCTGAGCTTAAGTTTAAAATGGCCTTTACTTTTCTTTGAAAAACTTATTTTTCGGAAAGTTTTTTTTAATCAATTTTTGTTCGTTTTTGATTGCAAAAAATTTCAAGTTTTAAATAATTCCTTATTTCAAAATCAAACTTAAAAAAAAATCAAATATTCATCAAATTATCAAAACTGATATCAAAGTAACAATATCCAAGAGAAAAAATTGGTTTGTGTCAGCCTCGGAGTTTTTCTTATCTGATGTTTGAACTATTTTTAACAAAATTGCTATCTCAAATTTTTATCGGATGAGTTTGGGGAAAAAGGGCGTGGGAGGACTAAATTAAGTTTCAGTCTCTTTTGACTCTTTAAAAGTGAACTAGAACTTTCTATTTTCAATCAAATGAGCCCTCTCTGAAGTTTATACGAGTATCCCTTCTATAAAAACCGTATATATCCCCAGAGTATAACTCACAACGCCTGTCCCTGTGCCCTGCAGGTTTGTGTCGACCCTGGAGTTTTAATATCTGATGGTTGAACTATTTTTAACCAAATGGTCACCTGAAATTTTTATCGGATGGGCTTATCCATCCGATACACCCAAAGGCGTAGAGGGCGGGAGGGGCTAGTTGCCCTCCGATTTTTTTTTTCACTCTGAGAAAATGAACTACAACTTTTAATTTCAATTCAAAAGAAACCTCCAATCACTTTCGCTTATTAAAAAGGGCACTAGAACTCTCGATTTCCAATCGAATGAGCTCCCTTTGAAGTTTCTACGACATCTTTCATTTGAAGTGCCTCTGGGAAAAAAAACTAAATAATAAATAAATAATAAAACATTGGAGTCATATGGCCTTTACTATAGGCAACGCTATAGCGTTGCCTCTGATCGGCTGTCCAAAGATATAACCGTGAATGTGGCTTTAAGAAATTTTTCAAAAACGGTTTTGAAGTTTCAAAAACTAAGAATCGCTCCATCTTTTTTTGAAAGTTGATTTGTCGGAAAACAATTATACCATGTGGTTGGTAATTTTAAGCCTGATTTTTCTATTTAAATTTCACTTTGAAAATTAATACATTGAGCTATTGCGAAAAAACAGAATCACATTTACGGTTTTGCCGAGGGATTTCAGAGAAAGATGGCGCAAAACCATGAATGTAGCGGAGGAAACGTAACATTCCCAGTTTAGCCTTGAGAAGCCATGGCAAAACCATGAATGTTTTATTATTTTAGCATGGAAGTTAAGAATTAGTTGATTTGAAAAATGAAGATTATAATGTAAAATCTATTTCAAGTAAAATGGTTGAAAAAGTACAAAAATAAACTGGTAAACCAATCTTTCACTGATAGATCGTTGATTCCAGTTGATCGTCATAACATTTTTCGTCTGCCAAATACCGGACGCCAACACTAACCGGTAGGGAATTCCAGAAATGTCTTTTTTGAAGTGGAGCATACGGCAAAAGAGTGTCCACGATTTTCTTCTTTTTCGCCTCTATTCGTGCTTCTACATTCATGTAAAGAACCTTCTTTCTTCAAGCTCTTCTCTATGAAATAACACTTCGTGTAAGACTCTTTGCCAAAATCTAGTTTTTAAAAAGAGAAAAATGCCATCTGACAAATTTAACTTCCACTGCATCAGTTATTTGAACGTGAGCTTGCCCGACGTTTTTTCGCTTTTCCACATTCGGAAATCATCAGTATGCATTGACAAAACTTCTACCGGTTTGCTTCGTGACTCTTTGATAACCGTGCAGACTTTCAAAATCATATATCTGCCTCACCGCAGAGATTTTCTTTTCAATATTGCCATGAAGATTATCGGCAGCCAAATGAGTATGGCTTTTGGTAAGAAACTTGAAACGAGAATTTCCTTCAGATATAGCCGGCTTTAATCATTCACAAGTAAAGTAGGAGCTGTAAAAATAGTCCAGTTCTTATTCTGAGCTGTGCAGTTGTCAGCCCAGAACTCAAAACAGTTCAACACCAGGGAAGTTTTCAATGAGCTTGACGATTGCATTTCTACGTTGTCAGCGTCACGTTTCTGAACATCTTCGTGCCAAACGACCAGTTTCCGTCCAGTTTTGTATTCACAGGGCAAAATGTTTCGTTGAAGACAACGAGTAAACTTGTGAAAAAACACTCCTTTATCCGTGACATCATTGGCAGGAGCAAAACCTTCTGCATATCAACACAAAAAATATTTTCTTTGTCTTTTTGTTCATACATTTTTCCTTACACTAATGAGAACTTTGGCCGCTCTTGATTTTGATTTATGCCTTTCTCGCATTAAGGTCTCAATATCGGTAATGTCACCATTCAACGCTTTGTTGTCATGGTACAAGCAGATGTCACACATATCGGATGTTGACTTTTTCAAAGATATGTTCATTGACAAAAGTACCTTCCGATGTGCAGTACATTGTACGATGTGCAGTACATTGTATCTTCTGGAGTGACAAAGGGTTTGGTGTTTATTTGATGTTCAATTTCTTCTTTTACGTTGATGTAGCGGTACCCACCCCTTGGCCTAGTCAGAAAACTCTCTTCCTTTTCAGCTTTCTCTGTAACCTTGTGCCGTTCGTGCACCACTGAGTTATTCTTTTACCCAAACGTACCCAGGAACATTTTTCGGGATACAATTTCTCTAAAAGATTCAACTGTCAGAGACTAAAAAGAAAACTATTTCCTTTTTTTCCTTTGATCTGTTTCTCACATGTGTTTGTCACTAGTTTTCCTTCTATTCAGTATTTCAGAGGTGAATTCAAAAAGAAGAGACAGCTCTTTTATGCTCTGTTCGTAAGGAAAGTTCCAATAACTTGCATTAATCTGCTTCCCTTTCTCCTCCAAAGCTTGTCCCTGCATTTCATGTAACGATTTTCCTTGCACAGGTCAAGTACGGGATGCTTATCTTGAGCTTTCTGGATTCTTTCCTCGAAGGTGCGGACCCACTTTACAGTTCGTAAATTAACTGAAAATACAACGCAAGTCTCATCTTCTGCAATTAGCATTCAATGAGGCTCAACTTCAGAGGTGTGGAGGTCAAACAATGACGCATTGAGATGGACTGGTTCAGCATTAACGTCAGAGCTTCTGTCGGGAGTGGCCTCCAACTGAGTTGATAGATGTTTCCAGTAGCTGGGAAAAAATGGAGTCCAAATCCAGAATAAGGACACTTGCATCATTAATGGGATAAGTGTTCATCTCAACAGAGTATTCCGGACATGATTCCCTTGGCTCCAAATTCGTGAAGACGGGACTTTCGTCATATTCGTCAACCTCTAGTTCTACTGATGGTTCTACAGCTGTTGTGAGTGCTGGTGATGGTTCTACAGTTATTACGAAAGTACAATGGAGTAGAGCAGAGTCATGGCTATCACTAGATAAAAGTTGCGAATATTACAAAACAAACCCTTCAAAACGTCATTTTTAGAGGCTTTTTTATTGGTGAAAATACATTCACGGTTTTGACATGGATTCTATGGCCACAGTCACGGTTTTGTTGCAAGTTGTTGACGGTTTTGCCACGATTTACAAAACTGACTTATAGAAGGAGTCAAGATAGATGAACTTGGACTGCACCAATGAAAAGAGCGTGGTCAAAATAGTATGGGGCGATATATAACTCAAAATGTCAAAAAGCGACATTCACGGTTATGTTTTTGGACAGCCGAGATATCCTATCAATATTTTAATCTTCTTTTTTAACCGAATGGGAAACTGTGGTGCCATCCATTAAATCACTGCACGAGTCGGTAAAACCGCTGCATTTACCGATCGAGACTGAGATTTCGGCATGTCATGGCAGTAGTAAAACTAAATCCAAGAGCACAGTGTGTACGTATGATGGTTGATATTACTGAGATATCTCAGTAATATCCCAAGAACGACTGAGGGTATTAACTTGAATCTTTCAGGGCTATTACTATTACTACTTCCGCTCTTACAATTTAACTAATTCAAGAGAGTATAGGTGTATCCAGGTGTTCAAAAACATGGATACAATTTTTTGGGAATGGTTTTAAGTTCTATTTCTCAGGGCAGCTTGAGGAGGTATAAAACTAAATTAAACAATGCTATTTGTGTCCAGATTTTCAAAAGGGTGTATGTTGTTGAGAATTATTGAAAATGTTTCTCCAACATACAAATAGCAAGCCAAACTATGGGTTTTTATAGAAGAATAAACTGGAAAGAAATAAAATATTATATTCTTTTCAATGAAAAATACTATGGCAATATAAAAAGAACAGAAATTAATTTCAAAAACTTTTTCTACAAAATGAGTTTTTATAAAAAAAAGAAGAGAGCTCCATTAAACTAAAAATGAGCAGAAATAAAGTCAAGTAATCTTCCAAGCGTAGAACTGCCACAAATCACCATCAATAAATAAGAAAAACTCAAAACGAACAGAAATTACAATAAATAACCGAGTCAAATTCAAAATGAGCAGTGCAAATGCACTGTAAAGTGCAAATTACGTTCTGGTCTTGAAAAGGCATGGGGGCTCTCAACCCTACTCATGTGGTCCTGCTCATTTTTAGTTTAATAGAGCTCTACTTTTCTTTGAAAAACTTATTATGTGGAATTTTTTTTAATTAGTTACAAAAAAGAGGAGACGCCTCACAATTATTACTCGAAGAACAAGTAATATACTTAACTTACCGTAATGGTTTCCCATCTGGTAACTCGTCTAAAAGAAAACATTCATTAATTTACTTGCCAAAAAGCCTACCACACGAAATGCATAGAAATAAAAAAAAAATCTCACCGCAAACTTTTTATAAGGACCAGAAAAATTATGTTTGCTCCATCCCATATTTCACAAAATTTGAAGTCTCCTCAGCCCCCCCCCCCCGAGAGTAATTCAATTACCGAAAAATAATTCGCAAGAAAATAGAATGTGTGACCTTTTAATAAAACCTATTGAATATATGAAATCTCTAAAATGAAATATACTTGCTTGCCTTTAGGCTCCAGGTACCCATAGTTAAACATCCGCTGGTTGTTTACACAGCTAAAGATTAGTAAATTACCAGGATTTACAAACAATTACCTATGATCTTACGAACACTTACGGCAATTTGCCTTAAGATTATCAACAAACTACCCTTTCAGTCAGTAGCCAAATCTCGAAACTCTAATCTTTATCTCACTTCCAACATTAATGCACACCGACAAGGGTGGCTTGAAGGTATCCTTGTGTTTTTGAACCCTCCACCCCAGTTGAAAAAAACATATTACATTCCTAAGGACCTCTTTGTATCTACTATGTTAAAAATTGCTTATCCAGA